>CAUYLG010018450.1:0-16931 GCA_963573385.1 Cacajao melanocephalus
TTCTCCTGCCTCAGCCTCCCGAGTAGCTGGGACTACAGGCACGCACCACCACGCCCGGCTAATTTTTTGTACTTTTAGTAGAGATGGGGTTTCACCATGTTGGCCAGGATGGTCTCGATCTCTTGACCTCGTGATCCGCCCGCCTCGGCCTCCCAAAGTGCTGGGATTACAGGCGTGAGCCACCGCGCCCAGCCCCCAGAGGGCAGTTTTTAAAAGCCCTGCTGATAAAACTATATAGCCGTTTGTAAATACATGTTTTGTCCCAAACTTGCAAACCAAGCTATTTACAAAGGATACTTGTTAAAGTTCAGCTAGCCATTAAGCTGAAAGACGTTTCTCCTTTTTTTACTTAAAAAAATGTATGGACTGTAAAATCCTTTAACATTTCACGAGCTTATGTAATATATGACATTGTGAACCCCATATTGTTATATATACAACTATGCATTACTCCGACAAAAGTCAGAGGGCCTAAACAGAGGTAAATTTAACTGGATTGACTATCTCCTGTGATACATAATGCTACAATAAGAAGCCTTTACTTACAGACTAATCACCAGTGTGGACGAGTCATTTCCTGTTAAACTACAATTCTATCTGTTGGATTTTTGTTTCTTATTTCGTTAATGTTTGCTTTTTACTTGATCATATAGAACACTAGTCTTTGTTCATGGATAGGATAAATCAATATTATAAAGTTGTTCATTTTCCCCAACTAATATACAAATTTAATGTAATCCCAATACAAATATCTTTTATTCTAGAACTAGATCAGGTGATTATGAAGTTCACAAGGAAAAATAAACATGAAAGAAGAGCTAGGAAAATCTTGTAAAAGAAAATGCAATTTGGTTCAGAGGGACAGACTAGTCCTACCAGATACAAGAGTATACTATAAAGGCTCTGCAATAAAAACTGAGTGTGTTGACAAATCATTGTAACATAATAGAAAGACTAGAAATAGGCTCAAAAAAATAAAGAAGTTTAATACATAGCAAAAGTGGGATCTCAAATTACTAGAGGAGATAGGCTTTTTAATAAATAGCATTGAGACAACTGAATATTTTGAAAAATACAGATTTGAATTATACCTGGTGCCATATATGAGGATAAAATCCAAATGAGAGCTATATGTAAAGAATTAAATCATAAAAGTACTAGAAGAAAATATTGATGAATTCCTTTATAAGCAAGGAGTGGGAGAAAGAAATAAGAGGAAAGATTGATAACCTTAACTACTTAAAAAAAACTTCTTCGTGGCAAAAAAAAAAAAAATCAAAGAAGAGATGACAAACTGGGAGAAAATATAGCAAGGCTAATATACAAGTTCTTTAAAAATCAGGATGAAAAAGACAAAAACATACAAACCTATTATGAAAAAGAACAAACGACATGAACAGAGTGTCCACAGGAAAAGACATATGAACGGCCCTTAAATGAAATGCTCAACATGTTCATTATGAGAGAAATGCAAATTAAAACTATGCTGAAATACCAATTCCCATCTATCATGTTGGCAAAAATCTAAAAGTATAAAATGGTACTACCCCAAGGAGAGGAATTTGGCAATGTCTAGCAAATGCTCATATATATTTATCTTTTGGCCCAGTAATGCCACTTCTAGGAATTTACTGTGAACATACAACTTGACAAATATAAAACAATACAAGCATAAGATTACTCATTGTAGAATTATTTATACACAATAGCAATAATGTGGAAACAACTCAAATGTCTGTCAGGAAGAAACTGGGTTGCATAATAGGACATCAGCACATTGGAGTACTGAACAGCTATTAAAAAAACAAGGACAGGCCATGTGCAGTGGCCCACTCCTGTCATCCCAACACTTTGGGAAGCTGAGGTGGGAGGATGACTTGAGACCGGGAGTTCAAGACCAGCCTGGGCAACATAGTGAGACCTCATCTCTACAATAAAATAAAATTACCCAGGTATGGTGACACGCGCTATGGTCCCAGCTACTTGGGAAGACTGCTTGAACCCAGGAGGTCAAGGCTGCCATGAGGTGAGATCATGACACTGCACTCAAACCTGGGTGACAGAACGAGATCCTGTTTCAAAAAAAAGAACGAGGACAATGACAATTTCTGTGAATTGATATGGAAAGAAAGAACTAAATAGAGCAAGATACTTTTGTACAAGAAATAAAAACAAGGATCTAATAGATTCTCTTTAACAATACAGTATATTTACTATTTTAGTTAACAGTATGTCCATATTAGTCCAAAAACAAATAGATTTATTTTTGCAAAAAGAAACAGAGATGTACCACAAATAATGAAATAGGTTATCTCTGGGGGACAGAGGAAGGAATAGGTGGAAGGGATAGAGCTGAGGAAGCTAGACTTTTCTAAGCATAACTTTTAACATAGTTTTGACTTAAAAAAAAAACTTTTAACTTTGGAATTATAGATTCAGACCAGGTGTGGTGGCTCATGCCTGTGATCTCAGCACCTTGGGAGGCCAAGGTGGTCAGATCGCTTGAACTCAGGAGTTTGAGAGCAGCCTAGGCAACATGGCAAAATCCCAACTCTACAAAAAATACAAAAATTAGCCAGGTGTGGTGTGTGTGCCCGTAGTCTCAGCTACTTGGGGGATTGAGGTGAGAGGATCCCTTGACACAGGGAGGTTGGCTGCAATGAGCAGACATCACACCACTGCACTCCAGCCTGGGCAACAGAGTGAAACCCTGTTTCAAAACAAACAAACAACAACAAAAAAATGTGACTTGCAAAATAAAGCATTGTACTTACTGCTCTCTTAATACAATGCTTTGAATTTTGTCTCTACTTGTCACCCTGGCCTTTTTTATACCGTGGGGAAATGTGCCATCGTTAGACAAGGAGGAGGAGATATATGTCTTTTGGAAAAAGGATGACTGTAAAAGCAAAATGAGAAAAGAGAAGCTGTGCCCACAACACTAACATGCTTTTAGGCAAGTCAATTTTAGGAAAGAGTTTCTGTGAAACTGAAGATCTGGGAATTGATTCCTTAAGAAGAAAGTCTATGTACCCTTTGAAGGCCACTGGTATACACATGCCTTTTTGCCTGCTCCTTTTCATTCTTCCAACCTACTCTAATTGCACCTCTGTCTCCACAGCTCCATTGAACATACTTTTACAAAGGCCATCAATGACACACACACATTGCTAAACACACAAAAAAATCATGAGCAAGTAGTTACAAGCTTCAGGACAGAGAGAAAAAGAAATTCTAATGCAGAAATTTTACCCAAAGTTTCATTTTATAACCAATATTAGTAATAAAGACCAAGACACATGGGCCAGGCATGGTGGTTCACACATGTAACCCCAGCACTTTGGGAGGCCAAGGTGGGTGGATCACCTGAGGTCAGGAGTTTGAGACTAGCCTGGCCAACATGGCGAAACCCCATCTCTAATTCAAATACAAAAATTAGCTGAGCGTGGTGGTGCACGCCTGTAGTCCCAGCTACCTGGGAGGCTGAGATGGGAGAATCATTTGAACCTGGGAGGCAGAGGTTGCGGTGAGCCAAGATCGCACCACTGCACTCCAGCCTGGGTGACAGACTGAGACTCTGTCTTAAAAAAAAAAAAAAAAAGATGACCGGGTGCGGTGGCTCACGCCTGTAATCCTAGCACTTTGGGAGGCCGAGGTGGGTGGATCACCTGAGGTCAGGAGTTCAAGACCAGCCTGGCCATCATGCTGAAACCCCATCTTAAAAAAAAAAAAAGTAAAAAAAAAAAAGATGTAAGACATGGAGTACCTTAGTTTGGGGACAGGTCTCCTGATCTAGCTGGCTCCAACCAGGAGTGAGATAGCTGTGCAAGGTTGCATTTAGGCAAACCTGGCTGGTCCATTTCCTGAACTAGCCAGTCCACTAAGAATTTTGATGAAGCATTTCATCAGGTATGGGCATGTCGATGAAGAGTCAACTCTGTAAAATGTTTGAGATTTATTCTGAGCCAAATATGAGTGACCATGGCCCATGACACAGCCCTCAAGAGGTCCTGAACATGTGCCCAAGGTGGTCGGGCTGCAGCTTGGTTTTATACATTTTAGGGAGGCATGAGACATCAATGAAATACATTTAAGAAATACATTGGTTTGGTTCAGAAAGGTGGGGCAACTCAAAGCAGGGACTTCCAGGCTATAGGTAAATTTAAACATTTTCTGTTTGACAGTTGGTTGAGATGACAATTGTCTGAAGACCTGGGATCAATAGAAAGGAAATGTTCAGGTTAAGATAAAAGATTGTGGAGACCAGGGTTCTTTTGAAGTCTTACAGAGGCTGACTTAGAGATGATAGATGACAAATGTTTCCTATTCAGACCTTTAAAAAGATGCTAGACTGTCAATCTCTTCAGGAGAGTCAGATACATATTTTCCCCCACAAAGGACAGCTTTGCAGGACCATTTGAAAATATAGCAAAGAAACATGTTGGGGTATATATATAGTTTTTTTTGAGATGGAATCTTGCTCTGTCACCAGGCTGGAGTGCAGTGGTGCGATCTTGACTCACTGCAACCTCCTGGGTTCAGGTGATTCTCCTGCCTCAGCCTCCCGAGTAGCTGGGACTATAAGCATGTGCCACCATGTCCAGCTAATTTTTGTATTTTTAGTAGAGACGGGGTTTCACCATGTTGGCCAGAATGGTCTCGATCTCTTGACCTCGTGATCTGCCTGCCTCGGCCTCCCAAAGTGCTGGGATTACAGGTGTGTGCCACAGTTACCTGGCCTGGGGTAGAATATTTTGACTTTCTTCCTTGTCACATAATGTTATGCCAGGATCAGCTTGGAAAGCAAGTCACCATATATAGGGTTAAAACCCATCTGATGAGAATTTACGGTTTGTAGCGCATGACTCCCCAGACCCCTTACGAATGTGGGCAAGATAAAAAAAAAAATTAGAGCTTAGTCCTCAGGCAGCTTCTGAAATGGTGGAAAAAACTGTGAGTTTGGAGGAAACATTTGGGTCAGCCATTGTTCTTGAGGTACTATCTGACATTTCAACCTATTATAAAGAGGGAAATTTAAAGTATTAATGTGTTGGTAGGACCTGCTTTTTTAAAAAATACACCTGCCCCTAAAGAAACTTCTCTCGAAGGCCACACTATAACCGGATAGACACACAAGATGTTTTAGACGGAGAGTGGTGGAGCCAAGATTGCAGCTCCTGTTTGAGTTCTCAGGGATCCAGAGCCATTTCTCTGGTGTTCAGCTTGAAAACCTCGGGCAACTTCTGGAGATTTCAACGTCTCACAAAGTGCGGAAATGTGACTGGCACAGCATCCTTTCCGGAATTGGTGTCTTTCTGTAAGGGTTGATTCTCCATCCCATCAACCAAATTGGGAAAGCCAGAGCATCTTTTTCTCCAAGAATAACAGGTGGTTTCTCCCAGGCTTTTCTGCCCCTGTGCCTTTCTCTCCAACACAGCCTATGGAATATTTAAAAATATGTAGATTATTAACCCCTGACAAGCTTGAAAGTCCTTTGTAATCAACTTCCTCAATATAAAATATTAATGTAATTTTTAATTTTTTTCCGCCCCCGCCGTCCCGCCCCTAACATTAATTTTTAGAACTCTCTTTAGACACCATTTGGAGAGGGCCAGGTGCCGAAATGCGGCGTTTTTTCGAGGGCCACAGGAAGACGCCTTGTGGCTGTTGTACTGCCATTCCCTCTTCATAGCAGAGATGGTGCCTCTGGACATTTTCCGACAGCAGAGTCCCTGAGTGAGGGTGGCAGCGCCAGCCCAGCTTAGCAGACGCAGCTTTCAAATTTCCTTGGAGGGCAGGTTTATGAGCATGCGCAGAGGATTTTCCGTTAGGGAGCCGATGGGGCGCGGCGCCTTGGAGCATGCGCACACAAACTTTCCGCTAGAAATCAAGCCGAGCTTGCGCACACAGATGTTAGGTTCCGGGCGAGCTGCTTGGAACGTGCACCGTCAGGTCCGGGGTCATGTTGACATCGTCCGAGAGTCTGTTAAAATCCTTCTTTGGCCAGATTCCAGACTCGTGGAGGAAAGGCTGGTATATTCATTTTATAACAGGAGTTTTAGCGTCATCTTTTTTCCTTGGCTGAGGTTGGAGGACTGGTTGAGCCCAGGACGTGGAGGTTACAGTGAGCTGAGATCCTGCCACTGCGCTCCAGCCTAGGTGACAGGGAGACTGTCAAAAAAAAAAAAAAAAGGAAAAAGGTGAAATTATGGGAGATCTTTCTTTCTTTCTTTTCTTTTGGAGATTTCTTTTCTTTCCTTTTCTTTTCCTTTTTTTCTTTTCTTTTCTTTCTTTTGAGACAGGGTTTCCCTTCACCTGACCTTTGGTATTTGAACAACAACAGCAAAAAGACAGACGGGGTTTCCTCTGTTGCCAGACTGGACTGCAGTGACGCGATCACAACTCACTGCCCGGGCTCAGGCAGTCTGGCTGCCTCAGCCTCCCAAAGTGCTGGGATTACAGGGGTGAGCCATTGTTCCCAGACAGGAATATTATTTTACATGTTTTTACACACACAGGTTCTTCCAAACTGTTATACCAATTTACATTTCCATCTGCAGTATAGAAAAGCTCCTTCCCCTTGCTGCATGTCCTCACCAATACTTAGAATTGACAGACTACTTTTTAGGTCAGCCTTGTGGGTATAAAATATTATCTGATTGTGTTTTCACTTTGCATTTCTGTGATTATGAGCGAGATGAGCCTCTTATATTTGTTGCCCATTCACACTTTGTCTTTTAAGAAGTACTTTTTTTCTATTTTGCCTTTCCCTTTTATTTATAGGAGTTAAAAAAAATGTATTCTAGGCCAGGTGTGGTGGCTCATACCTGTAATTCCCGGCACTTTGGGAGGCTGAGACAGGTGGCTCATTTGAGGTCAGGAGATTGAAACCATCCTGGCCAAGAAGGTTAAACTTGGTCTTTACTAAAAATACAAAAATTAGCTGGGCATGGTGGTACATGCCTGTAGTCCCAGCTATTCAGGAGGCTGAGGCAGGAGACTCGCTTGAACACGGGAGGTGAAGGTTGCAGTGAGCCGAGATCATGCCACTGCACTCCAGCCTGGTGACAGAGCGAGACTGTCTCAAAAAAAAAAAAGTATTCTATGCGTTGATCCTTTAAAGATTATTTGTGTGGCAAATATTTTCTACCAGTCTGTGGGTTGCCTTTTGTTTGTTTGGTTTTTGAGACTGAGTCTCACTCTGTCACCCAGGCTGGAGTACAGTGGTGCGATCTCGGTTCACTGCAACCTCCACCTCCCAGGTTCAAGCAATTCTTCTGCCTCAGCCTCCTGATTAGCTGGGACTACAGGTATGTGCCATCATGCCCAACACCTGGATAATTTCTTTTTGTATTTTTAGTAGAGATGTTGGCCAGGCCTGTTCGAACTCCTGACCTTAGGTGATCCGCCTGCCTCAGCCTCCCAAAGTGCTGGGATTACAGTGTGGGTTACCTTTTAACATAATTTCTGTTTTATTTCTAACATTAGAAAGGAATATATATATATTTTTTGATACGGAGTTTCACTCTTGTTGCCCAATCTGGAGCACGATGGTGCCATCTTGACTTACTGCAACCTCTGCCCCCGAGGTTTAAGCAATTCTCTTGCCTCAGCTTCCCGAGTAGCTGGGATTACAGGTGCATGCCACCACACCTGTCTAATTTTTGTATTTTTAGTAGAGGCGAGGTCTCACCATATTGGCTAGGCTGGTCTCGAAATCCTGACCTCCGGTGATCCACCCACCTCCACCTCCCAAAGTGGTGGGATTATAGCATCAGCCACTGTACCCGACCTGGAAAGGAATACTTTAATAAAATTATTTTTATTGTTTTACTTGTTTTGGAAATAGAGGAGAGTTTTTTTTACCTAATTTAAAAATCTGACACTAATGTTTATTACTCACTTGGATATCCTCTTCTGTGAAGTGCCTGTCAAGTCTTTTGCTCATCTTCTATTGTCTTGTTGGTTTACAAGAGTTCCTTATATATTCTGAATACATGTCCTTTGTATGTGAATAGTCTTTGGCCTTTTTTTTTTTTTTTTGAGATGGAGTCTCCCCCTGTCACCCAGGCTGGAGTGCAGTGTCACGATCTTGGCTCACTGCAACCTCCGTCTCCTAGGTTCAAGTGATTCTCCTGTCTCAGCCTCCTGACTAGTTGGGATTACAGGTGCATGCCACCACACCTGGCTAATTTTTGTATTTTTAGTAGAGACAGGGTCTCACCATGTTGGCCAGGCTGGTCTTGAATTCCTGGGCTCAAGTGATCCGCCTGCTTCAGCCTCCCAAAGTGCTAGGATTATAAGCATGAGCCACTGCACCTGGCCTATTTTTTTTTTAATCCCAAAGACTTTGCTTGTGAAAGATGGCAAGGTGCACTAGTGATGTCAGAGAAATGTAATCCAATCAGAAATTGAGATAATTCAGGATTAGGTGTTAGTGTCTGTGAGGCCTGTGTATTCAACCCTTTTCTGGAGTGTGACCATTTGGACTTCAACCTGGATCCTGAGCATTTTCCCTGGATTCATGTTCCTCTAGTGTCACGAATCTGTTCAAAGCTCTGTTCAGCTTTTCAGCTATGTCTTCTGAAATTGGAAGATTGGCAAAGCCGAAATACAGGGCTCAAATATCTGAATTTCCATCTTTCTGACTTTTTATTGATTAAAAATATTGTTTTTCTTTTCTTTTTTTGTTTTTTGAGACAAGGTCTCACTCTGTCACCCAGACTGGAGTGCAGTGGCACGATCTTAGCTCACCGCAACCTCCACCTCCCAGACTCAAGCGATTCTCCTGCCTCAGTCTTTCGAATAGCTAGGATTACAGGCACCCGTCACTACTGCCCGGCTAATTTTTGTATTTTTAGTAGAGATGGGAGTTTCATCATGTTGGCCAGGCTGTTCTCAAACTCCTGACCTGAAGTAATCCATCTGCCTCAGTCTTCCAAAGTGCTGTGATTACAGGCATGAGCCACTGCATCTGGCCAAAAATTGTGTTTCTTGATATTTAATGGTTGTACATATTTTGGGGATACATGTGCTATTTTGATAATATGTATTTAATGGTAATGGTCAGATCAGGTAGTCACCTCAAACATTTATGTTTTCTTTGGTAGGCACATTACAGTTCTTCTAGCTACTTTGAAATATATAATAAATTATCATTAACTATAATTTTCCTATTGTGCTACTGAATACTAAAACTTATCCTTCTATCTAGCTAAATTTTTGTCCCATTAACCAACTTCTCTTTATCTCCCCTTCCCTCTCCCCTTCCCAGCCTCTGGTAACCACCAGTCTACTCTCTTGTCTCCATCAGATCTACTTTTTAGCTCCCACATATGAATGAGAAGATTTGATATTTGTGTTTTGTGCCTGGCTTATTTCACTTACCATAATGACACCTGTTCCATCCATGTTGCTGCAAATGAGAGGATTTCATTCTGATATTCTATTGTGTATATATACCACATTATCTTTATCCATTCATCTGTTGATTATATATCTTGGCTATTTGTGAATAGTGCTGCAATAAACATGGGAATTCAGATATCTCTTCAATATATTGATTTTCTTTCTTTTGGGTATATACTCAGCAGTGGGAGTGCTGCATCATATGGTACTTCTTTGTTTTTTGTTTTTTGTTTTTTTGAGGTGGAGTCTTGCTGTGTAGCCCAGGTTGGAGTGCAGTGGAGTGATTTGGGCTCTCTGCACCTTCACCTCCCAGGTTCAAGTCATTGTCCTGTCTCAGCCTCCCAAGTATCTGGGATTACAAGTGTGCACCACTATGCCTGGCTAATTTTTATATTTTTAATAGAGACAAGGTTTCACCATGTTGGCCAGGCTGGTCTTGAACTCCTGACCTCAAGTGATCTGCCTGCCTCAGCCTCCCAAAGTGCTGAGATTACAAGCGTGAGCCACTGCACCCAGCCCTATTTTTAGTTTTTTAAGGAACTTCCATACCGTTTTCCATAGTGATTGTGCTACTTTATATAGTCCCACTAATAGTGGGAATATATTCCCCATTCTTCTCACCAGCACTTGTCATTTTTGATAATGGCTGTTTTTGATAATACCTATTTTAACTTGGGTGAGATGATATCTCACTGTGGTTTTGATTTGCATTTCCCTAATGATTAATGATATTGAGCATTTTTTCATATACCTATTGGGCATTTGTGTGTCTTCTTTTGAGAAATGTCTTCTCAAGATCTTTTGCCCACTTTTAAATTAGATTTTTTAATCTTTTGCTATTGCGTTGTTTGAGTTCCTTATATAATCTGGTTGTTAATCCCTTATTGAATGGATAGTTTGCAAATATTTTCTGCCATTTAATAGAGTGTCTCTTCTCTTTGTTTTTTCCTATGCTGTGCAGAAGCTTTTTAGCTTGATATTTGTCTATTTTTGCTTTGGTTGCCTGTGCTTTTGAGGTCTTACCAAAAAAAATCTTGGCCCAGATCAGTGTTGTGTAGCATTTCTCCAATGTTTTCTTCTTCTTTTTTTTCAAGACAGAGTCTTGCTCTGTTGCCCAGGATGGAGTACAGTGGCACAGTCTTGGCTCACTGAAACCTCCGCCTCTTGGGTTCAAGCAATTCTCCTGTCTCAGCCTCCTGAGTAGCTGGGACTACAGGCACATTTTTGTATTTTTAGTAGAGATGAGGTTTCACCATATTGGTGAGGCTGGTCTTGAACTCCTGACCTCAGGTGATCTGCCTGCCTTAGCCTCCCAAAGTGCTGGGATTATAGGCGTGAGCCACCATGCCCGGCTTTTCTTCTAGTAGTTTCATCATTTGGTGTCTTTACTGAAATCTTTAATCTATTTTGAGTTGGTTTTTGTATGTGGTGAAAGGGATCTAGTTTCATTCTTCTGTATATGGATATCAAGTTTGCCCAGTAAAACTTATTAAAAGAGACTGTCCTTTCCCAAATGTATGTTCTTGGCATCTTTGTCAAAAATGAGTTGGCTATAACTACATGGATTTATTTCTGGGCTCTCCATTCTGTTCCACTGATCTGTGTGTCTATTTTTATGCCAGTACCATGCTGTTTTACTATTGCTCTGTAGTATTATTTAAAGTCAGGTAATATTATTTCTTCAGTTTTGCTCTTTTTGCTTAGTATAGCTTTGGCTGTTCTGTCAAGGATTTTCTTTCATTTCTTTCATTCTTTAGAGAAAGAGTCTTGTTGTGTCACCCCAGGTTGGAGTGAAGCAGAGCTATCACAGCTCACTGCAACCTGGAACTTCTGGGCTCTAACGATTCTCTTGTGTCAGCCTCCTGAATAGGTGGGACTACAGGGGTATGCCACCACACCTGGGTAATTTTAAAAAATATTTTGTTGGCCGGGTGTGGTGCCTAACGCCTGTAATCCCAGCACTTGGGGAGGCCGAGGTGAGTGGATCGCCTGAGGTCAGGAGTTCGAGACCAACCTGAGCAACATGGCAAAACCCCGTCTCTACTAAAATTACAAAAATTAGCCAGGCATGGTAGTGGGTGACTGTAATCCTAACTACCTGGGAGGCTGAGGCAGGAGAATTGCTTAAACCTGGGAGATGGAGATTGCAGTAAGCCAAGATCTCCCCATTGCACTGCAGCCTGGGCGACAGAGTGAGACTCTGTCTCAAAAACAAAAACAAAACAAAAACAACAACAACAAAAAAACGGCTGAGTGTGGTGGCTCATGCCTGTAATCCCAGCACTTTGGGAGGCTGAGGCAGGCAGATCATGAGGTCAGGAGATTGAGACCAGAATGACCAACGTGGAGAAACCCCGTCTCTACTGAAAATACAAAATTAGCCAGGTATGGTGGTGCCTGCCTGTAATTCCAGCTACTCAGGAGGCTAAGGTAGGAGAATCCCTTGAACCCTGCAGGCGGGGGTTGCAGTGAGCCAAGATCGCACCATTGCACTCCAGCCTGGACAGCAAGAGTGAAACTCCATCTCAAAATTGTAGTAGCTGGGCATGGTGGCTCACACCTGTAATCTCAGTACTTTGGGAGGCCGAGGTGGGCAGATCACCTGGGGTTAGGAGTTTGAGACCAGCCTGACCAACATGGTGAAACCCCATATCTGCTTAAAAAATGCAAAAATTAACTGGGCGTGGTGGCACTGTAATCCCAGCTACTCAGAAGGCTGAGGGAGGAGAATCATGAATCCAAGAGGTGGAGGTTGCAGTGAGCAGAGATCGTGCCATTGTACTCTAGCTGGGTGACAAGACCAAAACTCCGTCTCAACAAAAAAAAAATTTTTGCTATTGAAATGGGGTCTCACTATATTGCCCAGGCTAGTCACTATATTGCACAAATTCCTAGGCTCAAGGTATCTTCTCACCTTGGCCTCCCAAAGTGTTGGAATTACGAACATGAGCCACTGTGCCCAGCCTGCCTCTCTCTCTCTCTTTCTCTTTCTTTCTTTCTTTTTCAGAGTCTTGCTCTATTGCACGATCTCAGCTCACTGCAACCTCCACCTCCCAGGTTCAAGCAACTGTTGTGCCTCAGCCTCCTGACTAGTTAGGATTACAGGCATGTGCCACCACATCTGGCTGATTTTTGTATTTTTACTAGAGATAGGGGTCTCGCCATGTTGCTCAGGCTGGTCTCAAACTCCTGACCTCAAGTGATCCTCCTGCCTTGACCTCCCAAAGTGCTGGGATTATAGGGGTGAGCCTCTGTGCCAGACCAAGCCTTAAATTTTCAACGGATATACTTGAGCATAGTTTTCTAAAATCATATAGAGGTAGATGAATTTAAAAACCAGATTATTTTTCCATACAGTTTCCCCATAGTCTCCATTGAAATGATGGAGCTTTATTGTGTGGTTTCACATGTTCCTCTGGCCCTTATGTTTACTCTACACTGGTAGATTTAGAGACTTGTTCAGATTCAGATTCAAATGTTTTCAAGGAAGTGGGGCAAGACTACTATATAGGTGATGATGTGTAATTCCATCAGGAGACACATAGTTCCTGGTTGTCTGTTCTGTGATGTTAACAGCAGTGCCTAGATCCACTGACTCCTGATGAACTGCAAAATACTGGAATTCCAGTATGGTTCTCTCTGTTTCTTGTCCAAAATATGTTTTTTTCTTTCTTTTTCTTTTGAGACAGGCTCACTCTGTCACCCATGCTGGAGTGCAGTGGTGTGATCATGGCTCACTGCAGCCTCTACTTCCTGGGCTCAGACAATCCTCCCGCCTCAGCCTTTTGAGTAGCTGGGACTACATGCTTCTGCCACCATGCCCAGCTAATTTTTTTATTTTTTGTAAGATGGGGGTCTCTCCATGTTGCCCAGGCTTGTCTTGAGCTCTTCGACTCAAATGATCTTCCCACCTCCGCCTTCATAAGTGCTGGGATTAGAGGTGCATAAGCTGCCATGCCTGGCCCTTCTTTTCAAATATATATTTGACCTCCTTTCAGATGTATTTTTATCAGAACGCTCTTTTTAAATAGCCTGTGAGTTTTGCTGACTTTTGAAAAGATCCACCTTCCTCGCTTCTGCCGAGCATCAAGATATTCTATCTTCCCTGAGCGTAACAGACCTCTTCATCCTTGCTTACAAGGCAAATCCCAAAGGGGGTTGTGGGCATACTTAGTTATAGAAGAAAGCCTATAGTTGTGATACGTTAAGAAGTGAGATTTAGTGGTTATTATTGATTCTATGGGTAGGCTTAGGTCAGCTGAATGGTTGTTCTGTCTCACTTGGCATTGGCTAGGATTGCTCATTTGGGGCAAGAATTTAAAAGATGACTTTATTCACATTTGGAGCCTCATGGGAGCTGCTCTCTCCAGCTGGATGGTCAGACTTCCTACCTGGTACCTCAAGGCTTCAGGAGGATGAATGCAAAAGCTACCCTGTCTCTTAGGGGCTTGGCCTGAATTGGCACAGTGTTTCTTCTGTCACATTCTACTGGTTTAAGCAGGTCACAGGCCAGCTCAGGTTCAAGGAGAGGGGAAACAACTTCCCCTCTCAATGGGAGAAGAGACATGTACACACAGGATGGGAGGAATTGCTGGCCATCATCCTTGCCTATAAGCTACCACAGAAAGAAAAGTGTGGGGTGCACATTTTTGCTTTGAAAATGTAAGTGAGGTTATTCACCTATTAAGATGAACAAAATGCCATTTAAGAAACAGAACTCACCTTGGGGACTGTAAGGGTAAAGGGTTTAGAAATCATATGTAAAGAATTTTATAGTTGAGAGGAAGGAAGTTGATAGTGAATGGACACCTGAATTGAGGAGGGATTTGAAGGGGAGGCATACAGTCTATGAAAGAAGGGTTTAACAATGCTGTTTCTCTTGAAACACAGAGGAGCTGAGTAAGTGTTCCTCACCTGAACCCCAACTGAGAGAATGGAATTCAAGGTCTGGCAAATGTTGTTCTTGGTTTGCTGTTATAGAAACCACAGAGAGGGGAGTGTTCCCTGACTCACCCCTCCAGCATGGGAGAAGCAATAAGAATAGAAGGAGAATGGGGGTCCAAGAAGCTGCATGTATATTTTGTTTTGTTTTTTCTTCTTGAGATGGAGTTTCGCTCTGTCACCAGGCTGGAGTGCAGTGGCGCAATCTCAGCTCACTGCAATCTCTGCATCTCGGGTTCAAGCGATTCTCCTGACTCAGCCTCCCGAGTAGCTGGGAGTATAGGTGCACACCACCACACCCAGCTAATTTTTGTATTTTTAGTATAGACGAGTTTTCACCATGATAGCCAGGCTAGTCTCAAACTCCTGACCTCAAATGATCCGCCTGCCTCGGCCTTCCAAAATGCTGGGATTACAGGCGTGAGCTACCGCACCTGGCCAAAAACCAAGTCTTAAAGGATTGAGAGGTGGGACAAGTAAAGGACTGAGTATTAAGTATATTCACATTATTGTGCTACCACCACCACTGTCCATCTCCAGAACTTTTTCATAATTCTAAACCGAAACTCTACAGCCATTAAACACTGATTTCCCATTTCTCCCTCCCCTGCAGCACCTGCTAACCATGATTCTGCTTTCTGTGTCTATGAATTTGACTATTTCAGATACCTCATATAAGTGGAATCATATAACATGTGACCTGTTGTGACTGGCTTACTTCATTTAGCATTATGCCCTCAAAATTCATCCATGTTACAACATGTATCAGAATTTCATTCCTTTTAAAGCTGAATAGTATTCCATTGTGTGTATATGCCACACTTTTTTTTTTTGAGACGGAGTCCCGCTCTGTCGCCCAGGCTGGGGTGCAGTAGCGCAATCTCAGCTCACTGCAACCTCCATCTCTGAGGTTCAAGTGATTCTCCTGCCTCAGCCTCCTGAATAGCTGGGATTACAGGTGCCTGCCAGTATGCCCAGCTAATTTTTGTATTTTTAGTAGGTACGGGGTTTTGCCACATTGGCGAGGCTAGTCTCAAACTCCTGACCTCAAGTAATACACCCACCTTGGCCTCTCAGAGTGCTAGGATTACAGGTGTAAGCCACCGCCTCCACCACCACATTTTATCTATCCATCCTTTGACGGACATTTTGGGTTTTTTCACCTTTTGGCTATTTTGAATAATTCAGCCATGAGCAAGGGTGTACAAATATCTGTTTGAGTCCCTGCTTGCGATTCTTTGTGTATATACCCAGAAATGGAATTACTGCATCATATGGTAATTCTTTACTTAATTTTTTGAGCAACTGCCATACTGTTTTCCACAGTGACTGTACCATTTTACATTCCCACCAACAATGCACAAGGGTTCCAGTTTCTCCATATTCTCGCCAATACTTTTTTTTTCTTTTTAAAGTAACCCCCCAATTAGGTATGAGGTGGTAACACATTGTGGTTTTGATTTGCACTTCCCTAATGATTAGTGATGATCATTTTTTCATGTGTTTATTGGTCATTTGTATATCTTCTTTTGAGAAATATCTTGAAATCCTTTGCCTGTTTCAAAATTGGGTTTGTTGTTGCTGTGTTGTAGGAGTTCTTTATATATTCTGGATATCAGTCCATTAATAGATTATGTGATTTGCAAATATTTTCTTACCATGGAATATGATGTTAGTTGTAGGATTTTCACATATGGCTTTTATTATGTTGAGGTAGTTTACTTCTATTCCTCATTTCTTGAGTGTTTTTTTTTCTTTTTTTTAAAGAAAGAAAAAGAGAAGAAAGAAAATGAGAGTGAAAGAAAGAAAGAAAAAGAATGTAAGAGAGAAAGAAAGAGGAAGAGAAAGAGGGAGAGAGAACGGGATTCTTGTTTTATTGCCCAGGCTAGAATGCAGTCTAAAAATGAGTATTAAAACCCTCTTTTATGCTAATAATTGTGTTTAACAATGGAGACAGGAAGGAATAAGGGATGAAAATAACAAACAAGCAGCCAACCAATATTTTATTTTAACCTGTGAAATGCTATGCTATTGTTGAGGAGTGATTTACTTCCAATTATGTGGTCACTTTTAAAATAGGTGTAATGTGATACTGAGAAAAATGTATGTTTTGTGGATTTGGGGTGGAGAGTTCTGTAAATATTTGTTAAGTTTGCTTGTTCCAGGTCTGAGTTCAAGTCCTGGATATCTTTGTTAATTTTCTATCTCGTCGATCTGTCTAATATTGACAGTATAATGTTAAAGTCTCCCACTATTATTGTGTGGGAGTCTAAGTCTCTTTGTAAGTCATTAAGAACCCACCTTATGTATCTGGGTGTTCCTGTATTGGGTGCGTATATATTTAGGATCGTTAGCTCTTCTTGTTGCATTGATCTTTTCACCACCATGTAATGTCCCTCTTTGTTTCTTATGGTCTTTGTTGCTTTAAAGTCTGTTATATCAGAGACGAAAATTGCAGCTTTTTGGTTGGTATATCTTCCTCCATCCCTCTGTTTTGAGTCTTTGTGTATCCTTGCATGTGAGATGGGTCTAGATACAGCATACTGATGGATTTTAGCTTTTTAACCAATTTGCCTGTCTGT
>CAUYLG010018451.1:0-27245 GCA_963573385.1 Cacajao melanocephalus
ACGAGAACTTCGCGAAGCATGCACAAGTTTCAACAGCCGAATTGACCAAGCAGAAGAAAGGATATCAGAGGTCGAAGATCAACTCAATGAAATAAAACGAGAAGGCAAGATTAGAGAAAAAAGGGTAACAAGGAATGAACAGTCTTCAAGAAATATGGGACTATGTGAAAAGACCTAATCTACGTTTGATAGGTGTACCTGAATGTGACGAAGAGACTGGATCCAAGCTGGAAAATACTCTTCAAGATATTATCCAGGAAAACTTCCCCAACCTAGCAAGGCAGGCCAATATTCAAGTCCAGGAAATACAGAGAACACCACAAAGATATTCCTCAAGAAGAGTAACCCTAAGGCACATAATCATCAGATTCACTAGGGTCGAAATGAAGCCTCAAAGATATTCTTGCCATGTTTAGCATTTTGAGTTCAATATTCTAATACCCTACTGTCTTAGTCTGTTTTGTTTTGCTGTAACAGAATACCTGAGGCTGGATAATTTAGAAAGAAGATAAATTTATTTGGCTTCTGGTTCTGCACACTGTACAAAAAGCATGGCTCTGGCATCTGCTCAGCTTCTGGTGAGGGCTTTTGTGCTGCATGAAAACATGGTGGAGAAGGTCAAAGGGGAGGCAGGCACATGTGAAAAGAGGGAAACGTGAGGGGCGTCCTAGCTTTATAACAACCAACTCTGCAGGAAGTAATCCATTCCCATGAGAACAAATTCAGTCTGGAGAAAGTGAGAACTCAAGAATAACACCCAAGCCATTCATGAGGGATCCACCCCATTGTCTTAACACCTCCCACTAGGCCCTACCTCCTTCTCCCAACACTGCCACATTGGTAATCAAATTTTGACATAAGCTTTGGTGAGGACAAACCATTGCCAAATCAGAGCACCAACTTTCTCAAAGGCAACTTAAAAAATGCAACCAACCATTAAAAATGTCAAGTAGAAGCCCAGCAAGGTGGCTCACACCTGTAATCTCAGCACTTCAGGAGGCCAAGGAGGGTGGATCAGTTGAGTTCAGGAGTTTGAGACCAGCCTGGCCAACATGGCAAAACCCTGTCTCTACTAAAAATACAAAAATTAGCTGGGCATGTTAGCACGCACCTGTAATCTCAGCTACTCGGGAGGAGGAGACAGGAGAATCGCTTGAACCCAGGAGGTGGAGGATGCAGTGAGCTGAGATCATGCCACTGCACTCCAGCCTGGGCAACGGAGGGAGATTCCATCAAAAAAAAAAAAAAAAAGGAAATGTCAAGTAAAATTTGGATAAAATGTCGCTCAAAATTTCCTTCATACATTTCATTATATCCCATATGCAATTCATTTGTGTGAGAAAATTAGCATAGTTACAAAGGGAGAGTTCTGCTCCTTTATAACTTCTTGTATACAGTTACAACATTTTTACATAAATGATTTCATTTCTCTTGGTGTGTTTAAAACACTTCATTTATTTTATTCATTTATAAGTAAAAATTGTACATATTTATGGTGTGCAACATGATGTTTTGGGGTTTTTTTGCTTAGAATCATTTGCCTCCAGTTACGTTTTTTTATATTTTTTATTTTTTAAAACAATATTTTTACTGATGCATAATAGTTGGACATAGTTTTAGGGTGCATGTGATAATTTAATACATTCATATAATTTGTAAATATCAAATCAGTGTTACTTGAAATATCCATCAACTTAAATATTTGTCTTTTCTTTATGTCAGAAACATTTTAATTATTCTCCTCTAGCTATTTTGAAATGCACAATAGATCACTGTAAACTATAGTCACCCTACTGATATATCAAACTTTTATAAAAGGTCTTAAGTCTTCTATCAAACCATATATTTGACATGATGCTTTTATATATTATTTACCTGATTTTAAATTTCAACACCACTCATATGTTCAGTGAGATGTCAGGAGTAAGAAACTGGAACAGGAAAAAATACATAGTTGCATTAAATATTTGCTCCACTTATAGCTATTCTATTTGCTGTCTACCATTAGCCAGGCTTGTAATCTAGAATGGCAGGATAAGAGAAATAATAGATTATTTACTCTCTAGGAAAATACTTAAGTGATTTTGAGAAATGTGAACATGAGCGTTGACAAAAGTTCAAAGAGTTTGCTCTCTTTAAAAGTTATATAATCATCTCTTTATATGATTGTATATGTATACTACTAAATATTTGGAAACTTGTTTGGCTACCTAATAAGCAGCAGAAATTAATACGTAGAATATGTTTGTTAAAAATCACCTTAAATAAATAATGCAGGCTGGGTACAGTGGCTCATGCCTGTAATCCCAGTCCTTTGGGAGGCCAAGGTGGGATGATCGTTTCAACCCAGGAGTTTGAGACCAGCCTAGGCAACATAGTGAGAACCTGTCTCTGCAAAAAATAAAAAGTTAACTAGGCATGGTGGTGTACACTTGTAGTCCCAGTTACTTAGGAGACGGAGGCAGGAGGATTGCTTGAGTCCAGGAAGTCTCGAGGCTGTGGTGAATCATGATCACACCACTGCACTCCAGACAGGGTGATAGAGTGAGACACTATCTCAAAAAAAAAATATATATATATATATATGTGTGTGTGTGTGTGTGTGTGTGTATCTTTTTAAAAACAAAAGAAAATACAGCATCTTGAAAAGAGTTTTTTTTAAATCTAATAATATAACTAATAATATTGTTTAAAATATTAACCTTTAGGCCGGGCGTGGTGGCTCACACCTGTAATCCAAGCACTCTGGAGGCCAAGGCAGCCGGATCACTTGAGTTCGGGAGTTCAAGAACAGCCCAACCAACATGGTGAAACCCTGTCTTAAAAAAAAAAATTAACCTTTAAAAGAAGGTTTCTTTAGATTCCTTATGTTTGAAACATATACAAATATTTCTACAAGATCATAATCCATATTTTTTCTTGCGGAAATTCAGCAACTAAGTTCTAATAAAATATTTCCAAGAAAGCAAGATGTTTGGACTGCATGCTATTAGGAGATTTAAAAAATCAGTTAAGGTAATCAATCATATCAACGGGCTTAAGAAGAAAAATTGCATGATCATATGAGTACATACAGGAAAAGCATTCAACAAAATCCAACACTGATTCATAATAAAAACTCTTAAGAAACTAGTGATAGAGAAGAACTGCCTCAACTTGATGAAGAATAGTTACAAAAAACCAACAACTATTAAAGTGGGTGGGGAAAGAGGGAGAAGGCAAATTTGCCTGGCTCAATTCCCTGTATAACATCATTTCTTTCCTTCTTCTTTTTCCCTGTCCCTCTCCTCTCCTGCCCTCCCCTCCTCTCCCCTCCCCTCCCCTCTTCTTTCTTTTTCTTTCTTTCTTTCTCCTTCCTTTCTTCCTTCCTTCCTTCCTTCCTTCCTTCCTTCCTTCCTTCCTTCCTTCCTTTTTCTTTCTTTCTTGATGGTATTTGCTCTGTAGCCCAGGCTAGCGTACAGGGGTGCCATCGTAGCCACTGCAGCCTTGAATTCCTGAGCTCGAGCTGTTCTCCCAGCTCAGCCTCCTAAATTGCTGGGATTAAAACAGCGTTTCTAATGTGATCCTACAACACATTTCAACTATCCAAAGATAGAGGTGCAGCGTGTGATTATATAACAAAACTGACCACAAGTATAACCACATATTCCAAACACTCTTTCTTCTTTTGTCCATCAAACATCAGAATGCTGACTATGTGTCAGATACCATGCTGGAAATATTGGTGACATAAAGATGAATAAAACTTAATTCGCCACCATTGAAGAACTCACAACTTAGTAGGGGTTGAGGGGATAGATTCATTTATTTATCATTCACTTACTCATGTGTGCATTCTGAGTTTAAATCCTGGCATTGTCACTTACTAGCTTTGTGACCTCAAAGAAGATACTTAACCTTTCTATCTCTCAATTTCCTCATATGTAAAATGGGAGTAAAATAATATCCAAGGCCGGATGCTTCTTAACAGAATGTACAGCTGGGTGTAGTGGTTCATGCCTGTAATCCTAGTACTTTGGGAAGCTGAGGCAGGTGGATTGCTTGAGCTCAAGAGTTCAAGACCAGCTTAGGTAACATGGTGAAATCCCATCTGTACAAAAAAATAATAATAAAAATATCAGCCAGGCATGGTGGTATATGCCTGTGGTCCCAGCTACATGCAGGGCTGAGGTAGGAGGATTGCTTCAGCCCAGGAAGACAACGCTTCAGTGAGCTGTGTTCATGCCACCGCACTCCAGCCTGGAAGACAGAGTGAGACCCCGCCTCAAAAATGCATACATAAATAAATGAATAAATAAATAAAAATACCCATTTAATAAGGCTGTTTACAGAAAGTACGTTCTTAACAAATACTACTTAGTATTATTGTCATCAGAGTACTAGGTGCTGGTTATTATTATCATTAAACTACTAAGTTAATAAGAGAAACATAATCCTTGATTTTTTGGAGTTGCAGTCTAGTGGGGGGCGATGCACAACTGACAAACAAATTAATATGAAATATAAATTGTGATACAATGAAGGTAAATATGCAAATAATTCGTATGCAACATGACATACGCTGTAGTATAAAAGGGATGCATAAAGTGCAACAGGAGTCGAGAGGAGGTAAAAATTCTCTTTGTCAGAAGAGATTTGATAAGGCTTTACAGAGGAGGTGACATTTGAGATAGGTTCAGAAGAATAAATAAGTAGGGGCTTAAGTTGGAGAGAATGTTTGAGATCATTCCAATTAAGGGGACAGTATATACATAGCTTGCAAATGTGTTCAGAAAACAGTATTTCTTTTCATGTGGATGAAGCATGATCATGATAACATCATGCTTTTACATGGTTGGGGTGGTAGGGAGTAGCAGGAGAAGCTCTGAGGGACAATGAAAAAAATATTATGGGTCATGGTGTCAAAGAGTCCTAGGTTGTTATGCTGGTATTGTTACTTACAAGGGATAAAACCTTGCACAACTTACTTAAACTTCCTCATTCTTGGTTTTCTCATTTTAAACATAAGGTTAACTGCCCCACGACATTTTGCTTGGCTATCAGTCCCCAATCGCCCATTATGCAGTATTCAGAGTTGAGCCCAGTCTCTCTCCCCCACTGGCTTTTAGGCTTTTAGCAGCCTGAAGCCATAGTTTTTAGTTTCTGTTTCCAGTAATAAGCAGAAAAGAGGGATGAGGAAGGAGTTTTACTGGCTCAACCAGAAACAGAAACTAAGAACCCATGACTATCTACATTCTCTCCCTTGGACACCCCTGCAAAGGCACTAGGAAATAATTCATCCTTGACTCTTCCTAGCTGCTGGTGGTTGTCAGCAATCATTGGTGTTCCTTGGCTTGTAGTTGCATCTCTTCAATCCCTTCCTCTATCATCACATGGCCTTCTTCCCTGTGTGGCTATGTCTCTGTTATGGCTTTCTGACTGGGACAGCAGTAATTGAATTTAGGACCCACCCTAATCTAGTATGACATCCTAACTAAGTACATTTATAAAGGCCTTATTTTCAAATTAGATCACATTTTGAGGCTCTGAGTTGACATGAATTTTGGGGGGACCCAATTTAACCTAGTACATCATGGAACTAGAAAGCTCAATTGAGATCACATTGTGAAGGGACTCTTGTATGTTTGGTTAAATGTTTTTTACTTTTGTTATGCAATAGGAAACTATGAAATGCTTTGAAACAGTGGGATGACCATATCAGATCTGTACATTTAAAACATAATCCTGAAGTGTTAAGATGACTAAGTGATCTAAAGTACCAGAATCATAGAAATGCAGTGGAGAAATAATAGTCTTTTTTTTTTTTTAACAAATGCTGACTCAATTGGAAATCCACATAGATAGAAACAAAATTTCACTCCTACTTATTGTGTATAAACAATCAATTCCAGGCAGATTGTTTTTCACATGTGAAAGGTAAAACAATAAATTTTTTAGAACAAAACATAGCATATTACCATCATGATCTAAGGGATGGGCAAAAATTTCTTATCAGATAAAAAAGACCCAGCTGCAAATGCAAAATTGATAAATTGAATTTCACTAAAATTAAGAACTTCTGTTCAGCAAATGATAGCATTAAGAGAGTAAAAAGGCACGCTACAGCCTGGGAAAAGATATTTGCCGCATGTATAGCACTCATGCAGAAGATAGCAAGAATGCCTAGAAGCCAATAAGAAGAAGACAAAACCCAATACAATATCTGCAGAGAATTCAGCAAGTACTTCACGGAAGAGGCTATTCAAATGCCCAGAGCATGAAAAGATGTTTAACATTATTACTTATCAGAGAAATATAAATTTAATTCATGAAATGATATTATTACATACCCACCAGAATAAACTAAAAAGAGGGGAAGAAAAATTGACAATACCAAATGTTGGGGAAAATGTGGAGAAATTTGCAATTTCATACATTGGATGTGAGAGTGTAAGTTGGTATAATCATTTTGGAAAACTAATAGTATCTACTGATGCTAAGCATACATGTAACTGATGACCCAGCTATCTATCAGTTCATCAATCTATCTATTCATCCACCAAGGAGAGAAATTAACGTATATATTCCCCCAAAAGACTTCTTGAACACAAATATTCATAATAGCCATTGATATCATGAAAATAGATAAGATTGCTCAGGAAGAGTACAATGAAGATGCTGCTAGTAATAATAATAATAAAAGTGATCATTAATATTTACTGAGTACCTACTATGTGCTAGATGCCTTATATGCCTTAACGTTAATTCTAATAACCCTTCAGGATAGAGAATAATCCTGTTTTACAGATGAAGAAATTAAGACTCAGAGGTGACCTAGGCCCTGCAAATTATAAGTGGGCAGAGCTTGGAATTAAATTCAGTTATCTTAAGTCCCTTATTCATTCTAGCATATCATACTACAACCCCAGTTTAAAGATCTGATATAATCATGACAGATTTATTTACTTCTTTAATAAGGTTTTATTTTATTTGTTCCTTTAATATAAGCAATTAAAATCAAGAAGTCTGAAAATACCAGAAAATAGAAACAAAAGTAATAATGCTTCAGTCCATGGACCCAAAACATTTGTTACCATTTGATGTATTTATAAATCTCTTTTTTCTAGAAATGTCTAAATATAATTGTAAATAGAGTATTTTGTATTCAGCTCTTCACTTAGAATATAAGCATTTTCATTGTTACTGCACACTTTTCATGAGCATCATATTAAATTAGCCATTTTGCAAAGGATCCCAAAATTCACATTATATGGTACTGTATTTTGAAATTTTACTTAACAATGTAAGGTTCATGTTAAAATTGGAGGTTTTTGGCTGTGAATTAAGCCTATCATATTTTGTTGTGGCACTGAGGTTGGCTATAGTATTCCTCATCTATAAACAATAACTTTTCATAAAATTGTTTTTTAAAATCTGGATAAAATTACCCCCAAGTCAATGTCAACTGCTAGGGCTGTAGTGATAATCATGAAATTAGGGATGTATACTTTATATTTAAGTAACAACAATATTAGGTAGGTATTTAAAGCCATGCATTAAAGTTTTTTTTTTTTTAGTTACATAACCAGACACTTACAAATCTGAGGCAGAAAAGCAAGAAAAAAATTATGTATGTATATATATACACACTTTTTTACTATGTATGGATTTTAATCATTTTTTATTGATATATAATAGTTGTAAATATTTTGGGGGTACATGTGATAATATTTATCTTTTCTTTGTGTTGGGAACATTACAAATCTTCTCTTCCAGCTATTTTGACATATAAAAAATTATTGTTAACTATAACTTTCTACTGTACTATTAAATGCTAGGTTCAAATTTTTTAATGTAGAAGTGTGGCTAGAAGGAAATAAATGAAATGTTTAAAATAATCTTCAAATGTTTGATTTTATTTATTTACTTTTTGTTTGTTTTGAGCTGGAGTCTCACTCTGTCACCCGGGCTGAAGTGCAGTGGTACAATCTCAGCTCACTGCAACCTCCGACTCCTGGGTTCCAGCGATTCTGCTTCAGCTTCCCAAGTAGCTGGGATTACAGGTGTGTGCCACCATGCCCAGGCTAATGTTTGTATTTTTAGTAGAGACAGAGTTTCATTAGCCAGGGTGGCCTCGAACTCCTGACTTCAGGTGATCTGCCTGGCTCGGCCTCCCAAAGTGCTGGGATTACAGGTGTGAGCCACCATACCAAGCCTATTTATTTACTTTTTTATATGTTCCAGACTGCCTACAAAAATATGAATAAAACTGATAATTTAAATTTATAATTTAAAAATTGGGTTTTTTTTTAAAAAAGGAAGAAATAGGAGTTTGCCTTAAATATCGTTGGAACATATATTTATGTAGGGATCAACTGATTACCAACCAAAGAATAAATTAAGCTTAACACACAACCTAGCAGTAGAAATTATTTTATTCCTAAAAAGTGTCGGCCAAAAACAATGTAACCAAGCTCTTTCTCGAAAGAACTTAACCTTGGCCAGGTGTGGTGGCCCATGCCTGTAATCCCAACACTTTGGGAGGCCTAGGTAATTGGATTGCTTGAGGTCAAGAGTTCGAGACCAGCCTTGGCAACATGGTGAAACCCTGTCTCTATAAATAAAAAAAATTAGCAAAGTGTGGTGGCACACACCTGTGGGCCTGGTTTTGCAAAGGAAATCTGCCTAAGAATTGATAGTTAAGGCCAGGCATGGTGGCTCATGCCTGTAAATCCCAGCACTTTGGGAGGCCGAGGAGGGCAGAACACCTGAGCCCAGGAGTTCAAGACCAACTGGGGCAACAGAGGGAGATCCTTATCTCTACAAAAAATAAAAAAATTAGCGAGTTTAGTTTTTTACTGAAATATCATAGTGTTTAATCTCCATTCTAGGTACTTAAATCGTTTATGTTGCTATTGCCTCTCTAGTGCAATGATTAACTATGTGTTCCTTTATTAATAAGTTCATTTGTATTTTAAAAACATGAGAAACTGAGAATGGTCTTAAGCCATGTGATTGAAATAACTAGCCAGAGAAGTCTCTGTGTGCCTGTTTCTTCTGCAATACCAGATTAAAAGAAAGCTCAATAACCACTGAACCTAACCCATTGAAATAGGCAGTAATCTAGCTTCTGCTTTAATATTCACAGTGTCAAGACTGTCAATTCAATGCAGCATCTCCCGTTGTAGCTTTGTCCCATTGTTTTAGTTTTAATTATTAAAAAGTTTGTCTCTATATAGTGCAGAAATCTGTTTTCCTGTAATTTGGGTCCACTTGGGGTGCAGAAATCTGTTTTCCTGTAATTTGGGTCCACTTGGGGAAATACTGCCCTTTCCTGCCAGACCAAATATTAAATTCACTCCTTTTTCCATAAAATTACTTGAAGACAGTTATTATGGTCACCTGAGATTTCTGTTCTATGGGCAAAATTTCTTCAACCATGCTTCAGATGACACGATTTAAATCTCCTCACATACCTGGTTGATTTTCTTTGGTTTCACTGTAGTTTGTCCGGTAACAAATGGTGCCCAAAACCGAAGCAAAAACCAGTGAATCAGTGAATTATCTCCTTTATATTTCTCTTGATGCCAGTAGAAACAGGGTTCTTAGTTGAATGTGACAAATCCTAGCTGCTTTAATCATAGAAGAAATGTATTGAAAGCCTGTTATGTTACATAGCTCAGGGAATAGCCAGGATGTCTAAAGAACCAAGCTTAGGAAAAAGCGCAGGAACCAAGAGAGGCGAGAAATTTATAGTTTCAGCTAAAATCACACCTTAAAACGAATCTGAGGAGGCCACGACTGCCAGACACTAGATACCGTGATTTGCAACACTGCCATTGCTGCCTCAAGAAACTGGCTTTTGCCTTTGCCACTGCTGTTGCCAGAATAAATTCCACACTGCCCCTGCTTCTTTTTGTTTTGTTTTTTTGAGACAGGGTCTTGCTCTGTCTCTCAGATTGGAGTGCAATGGCAAGATAATGGCCCACTGCAACCTCTGCCTCCCCGGCTCAAGCGATCCTCCCACCTCAGCCTCTGGAGTAGCTGGAACCACAGATACGCACCATCATGCCCGGCTAATTTTTTAATTTTTTTGTAGAGACGGGGTCTCACTTTGTTGTCACTTTGTCGGCTGACCTCGAACTCCAGGACTCAAGGGATCCTCCCGCCTCAACCTCTCAAAGTGCTGAGATTGCAGTCTTGCGCCATGCCAAGACTGATGTTTTAAAGGGCTCACTTTGATTTCTGCGTGGTTTTGCAAGTCTGTCCCTAGATGCTAGATCCGTGCTCAGTCTCTTCAAATTTGAGAGGACCTATGTGAATGAAGGCAAAGAAGTCCAACTAAGAGAAGTGAAAGTTATGCAAGATCAAATTAATCAAATAACAAGCAATCTCAAGCAAAGCATGATGTCTTTCAAAGTTATCTCCTGGCCCCAGCTCTACTATGGCTCAATTCTGAAACCTAGGGAGAAAGGAAATTCATTATTTCCTTATTACCTTTTCTTTATTTTTATTTATTTATTTCAGACAGAGTCTGGCTCTGACGCTCTGGCTGGAGTGTGGTGACGCCATCTCAGGTCACTACCATCTCTGCCTCCCGGGTTCAAGCAATTCTCTTGCCTCAGCTTCCCAAGTAGCTGGGATTACAGGTACGTGACACCGTGCCCAGCTAAGGTTTGTATTTTTAGTACAGATGGGGTTTCATGATGTTGGCCAGGCTGGTCTGGAACTCCTGACCTAAAGTGATCCGCCTGTCTCGGCTTCCCAAAGTGCTGGGATTACAGGTGTGAACCACTGTGCTGGCCTCCCTTTACTTCATTTTTACTGTGTCTCTGTTTGCTAGTTTCTTTCTCATGACCTATAAGCATGTTTAATTTAATCTCTTCCATTAAAAAAAAAAAAACCCCTATGCTACCTTGGGTAAAGGTAAAAGTTACAAGCCTGATTTTTAGAGCCAGAGTGCATGGGTTTGAATGTAATTCCAACATTTACTAGCTCTGTGTCCTTGGGAAAATTTTTAAATGTCTCTGTGCCTTCTTTTCCTTGCCTGTAAAAGGAGATAATACTATTTCCCATGGGGTTATTGTGAAGACTGCATTATTGAATATTTGTAAATCTCTCAGAACGATGCCTGGCAGATAATAAATGCTATATGTGTTTGCTAAATAAAAATTAGTTATTTCTCAGGTTATAGCCTGCTATAACTCGGCTGAAAGTAAGAACCAAACCTCATAATTACTAAATTTAATGAATTAGTCAGTTCTTAGCTCATTTGACCTTCTATCAACCCTTGACAAGATGGACCCATTGGTTCCTCCTGGAGTTCTCCTTAATAAATGAATACCTCTTTCCTGGTTCTACCCATATCTCTCTGATCCTTTTTTTTTTTTTTTTTTTTTTTTTCCTGAGATGGAGTTTTGCTTTTGTTGCACAGGCTGGAGGGCAATGGTCCATGATGTTGGCTCACTGCAACCTCCACCTCCCAGGTTCAAGCGATTCTCCTGACTCAGCCTCCTGAGTAGCTGGGATTACAGGCATGCACCACAATGCCTGACTAATTATTGTATTTTTAGTAAAGACTAGGGTTCACCATGTTGGTCAGACTGGTCTCAAATTCCTGACCTTAGGTGATCTATGCGCCTCGACCTCCCAAAGTGCTGGGATTACAGGCGTGAGCCACTGCACCTGGCCCTCTCTGATATTTTCTACTTTATGTTCTTTTTAATTTTCTTGGAGTTCTATCTTTGATCCTCTTTCATCCTCACATCATACCTAACAAAAATAAATCTGACAGAAAAAAAGCCCCAAACCATTAGCATAATATATTTTAAAAGTCGCTCCACTAATCTCTGTTGATCTCTTTAGACCTATCTCTCAATATCCACCACACACAATTAATAGAACTTTCCAGAGTGTGTTAGTAGTGCTGCTTCCTCTGCTAAGTAATACCATTTCCAGCCCTACAATTATTCCCTAATTTTTCAGGATTTAAATACTTTTTTCTTGATTCCTTAGGTGAATTTTTTCCTTTGAACCCCAAATACATTTTGTTCATACCCGTGTCTCAGAACCTAACGCAGTAGGAGCTCAGTATTTGTTGACGGACTAAATTACAGCACCTACATTAATATTTTGCATGCATTTATTGTCTTCAGGCAATTGTATATGCATGCAGAAAAAGATTTATTTATTAATCATTAGGTCCCAGGTGCTAAGCATTTACTTAAATGCAATAAATAGTTAAATAATTTACATTTCAAGATCTCTTCAGACATTTATTTATGCTGTGACTTCTGTAACAGCTTGAACATGTTTTCAGCTTTGAAAATGTATTAATTTGATCTTTACTTCTGTTGAAGAGCCAGTGACAAGATTTCTCTGACATTTAAAAATGGCATTGATTGAGCAGTATCAGGTGATACGAGAACACTTACATTTTTCTTAATAAATGTCATAGACACATCTTTAAGGTCATCGAACAGCATGTGGCAGGCTGGGCATGGTGGCTCATGCTGGTAATCCCAGCACGTTGGGAGGCCAAGATAGGAGGATCGCTTGAGGCCAGGAGTTTGAGATCAGCCTGGCCAACATGGCAAGACCTCCCGTTTCTACAGCCTGAGAGGAATCGGGGAGGTTGAGGCTGCAGTAAGCCATAATGGCATGCCAACCTGGGCAACAGATTGAGGAAAGAAAGAAAAAAAAGAAAGGAAGGAAGGAAGGAAAGAGAGAGAAAGAAAGAAAGAGAAGGAAGGAAGGAAAGAAAGAAAAAAAGAAAGAAGAAAGAAAAAAAGGAAGGAAGGAAGGAAAAAAGAAAGGAAGGGAGGAAAGAGAAAGAAGGAAGAGAAAGAAAAAAGAAAGAAAGACAGGTGGAAAGAAAAAGAAGAAAGAAAGAGAAAGAGGACGGAGGGAAGGAAGGAAGGAAAAAAAGAAAAGAAAGGAAAAAGCCAGGTGTAGTGAGGGGGGGAGGCCGGCGCGGGTGGAAAGAAAAAAGGAAGGGATGGCGGGAGGGAGAAAGAGAGGAATGAAGAAAGGAAGGAAGGGAGGAAGGGAAGAAAGGGAAGGAAGGCAGGCAAGCAAGCGTGGGCGCGGTGGTATGAGGGAAGTTGAGGCAGGTGGATCACTTGAGCCTAGGAGATCAGTCTGGCCAACATGGTGAAACCCCATCTCTACTAAAAATACAAAAATTAGCCCGGAATGGTGGCGCGCGCCTGTCATCTCAGCTATTCGGGAGGCTTACGTGGGAGATTCGCTTGAACGCGGGAGGTGGAGGTTGCGGTGAGCCGAGATGGCACCACTGCACTCCAGCCTAGGCGACAGAGGGAGACTCCATATCATAAAGAAAAGAAAAGAAAAGAAAAGAAAAGAAAACATGTGGCATTGCAAGCCTGTGAATTCTCGCTAGATGCTAAATTTGAGCTCGCTCTTGGAATTTGAGAGAAGCAAAGCACCAGCCCATTAAGCCAAGAATATAAGGTTTTATTCGCCAAGAATGCCAACAGCAAAGAGGAGAAATGGGTTCTAGGAACTGTGAAAGGCAAGGGTTGGAACACCACATACACTAGAAACTTGTGGCCAACTGCATAGTGCTCTGGGTGGGAACAATATTTTTAGAAAGGGGGATGGGGTGGGAGATGAGCGGGTCTTTTTTTTTTTTTCTAGTGAGCCAAGCTCGTGATAGGAGACTTAGGGAGGGTTATACTCCAAGCTCCACCCCTTGGGCCTTAGCAACAGCAAAGGAAGAGGCTGCGATTGGAGGACCAGGTTAGTCCAAGATCCTGCCCCTCCGGCGCCGTGAGGGGGCGGTACACGCGCCCTAGTTCCGAGTGTGGAGCTGTGACACGGAGGAGATGACTTCGCTTCAGAAGCTAACACTTTCTGAAAAAATGCTGACAAATCTTCCCAGTCGGAAAAAGGTTAACTTCCTAGATATGTCTCTAGGTATGTAGATCTCGGATCCCAGTCCCCACTAGTTTGGGCTCGCTGGTCTTGAGCGCAAGACCTCGGCCTAGCGCTGAGTAGAAGCGGCGTCGGGAGGAACACACCCATTCGAGGAGAGGCTTCCCCCTCAGGGCACCCCCGCACCTCCCCCACCCTGAAAAACCCTGGGACTACTTGGCCCCTATCCCTTCTCTTCTCTCCTTCCCCTCACCTCCAGGCCTCTCCTTTCAAGTGGGGAACTCTGAGGGAGGCTGACAAAAAGCGCGTGGGGTGTAAGGATTGCTGAAAGGTGCAGGCGGGGAAAATATAAAGACCGCTATTTCCTTGTATTTTACTCTCCGAAGAACTGATTTACTGGCCTCCTTCAAACACCTGGGGCCAAGTGCTCTTCTCAGTCCAAGCGGATGTCATAAATCACTAGATTCCAAGGCCAGGAGGAGCAAGCCTTAAGCTGTTTTACTAGGGATCCCGGTTTGGGCGCGCCAAGAGTTGGTGGGTTGATGTATCTGCTTTGTTGGCTGGTGGTTATTCGAAGGGGTGGTTGGTGCGTTTATTTGCTTGTTGGCTGGTGATTATCCGAAGGGGTGGTTGGTGTGTTTATTTGCTGCTTGGCTAGTGGTTATTCGAAGGGGTGGTTGGTGTGTTTGATTGTTGGCTGGTGGTTATTCGCTCTGGATCGCCTTTCTTTGCTGGCTCTCTCTAGTCTCTAACCTCAGACCTCTACACGGAAAAAAATAAATCCTTTATCAAGGCCCCTAACCTCCTCCCTTCGCAGCAAACCCAGAAAAAGTGGATTTTACTTGGACCAGTTTCTCTGCTATCATCCATCTTAGAAATGGGGACGGAAGAGACATTCCAAGCCAGATGGGGGAGTGAGGTCGGCTGGGTGTGGTGGCTCACTCCTGTAATCCCAGCTATTTGGGAGGCTGAGGTGGCAGCTCACTTGAGACCAGGAATTCGAGACCACCTGGCCAACATGGTGAAACCCCATCTCTACTAAAAATACAAAAACTAGCTGGGCATGGTGGTGCGTACCTGTAGTCCCAGCTATGCGGAAGGCTGAGGCAGAAGAAGTGCTTCCAACCTGGAGGTGGAGGCTGCAGTGAGTCGAGATCACGGCACTGCACTCCAGCCTGGGTGCCAGAGTGAGACTCCATCTCAAAAAAAAAAAAAAAAAAGGAATGAAACGGAGAGGAGCACGGTGCCTCACACCTGTAATCCCAGGAGGCCGAGGTCAGGCTGGTTTTGAACTCCTGACTTCAAGTGATACGCCCATCTCGGCTTCCCACAGTGCTAGGATTACAGGCTTAAGCCACCATGCCCGACCTAAACTTTCTTTATAGTGTCCTTTGAAGTCTCGAACTTTCAAATTTTGATAAAATACAATTTATCTGTTTTTTGCTGTTGTTCATGCTTTGGTGTCATATCTAGAAAATAATGAAGATATACTTTTGTTTCCTTCTGAGAGTTTTCTAGTTTTAACTCTTACATTTACATCTTTGATCCATTTTGAGTTAATTATTGTATATGGGGTGAATTAAGACCCAACTTCATTCTATCGCATTTTAGCATATAATTGTTCCAACACTACTAGTTAAAAAGACTAATTTTCCTCCCATTTAAAGTTCTTAATTTCAATTTTGGATAGTTCATTGCTAGTATATATAAATAGAATTAATTTTTGCATATAGATCTTGTATCTTGCAACCTTGCTGAACGTGTTAATTAGTGCTAATCTCCCTCTCTTTCTCTCTCTCTATGTGTGTGCATGTGTGTGTGTGTGTGTGTGTGTGTGTGTGTGTGTGTGTATCTTTAGGAATATCTGCATTAAAGATCAAGATATCTTAGAACAGAGATAGTTTTACTTTTTACTAAAATACTTGCCTTATAATCATTTTTCTAGACTAATTGCTCTGGATAGAATTTCTAGCAAAAAGTTAATTAGATATGGTGAGTTTGGACATCCTTGACTTGTTTCTGATCTTAAGGAGAAAACCATTAATCATCATTTCACCTTTGGTTGGGTTTTTGTAGATGCCCTTATGAGGTTGAGGAATTTACCTGCCTCCCCCTTTACCTCTGAGGGGGAATGGCCATGAAAAGTAATTAAGTCTTTGTTGTTGTTGTCTTTAAGGTGTTTTTAGCACTCTATTTCAAGATTGGTATCAACAGTCTTTCCTCTTCTAAGACATGGTCCCTGCTGATCCCATACTGCTACTTCCACCCACCCCAACTTCATAAGTTCTGAAATATTTTGTGGCATTAAAATAACTTTAAAAAAATAATATTTTGTCACTGGCCAGGGCTGGGACTAGGGTGAGGTAAATGAGGCACTTGCTTCTAGTATAAAGTTCAAGGAGTCACAAACAATTTATTAATAGGGATAATTAATATTTTAATGAAATACTTGAAACATTAAATGGACAAACTGTAGGCATTTGTCTGGCCACCTGTTTTTGTAAATAAAGTTTTCTTGACCTAAGGACTAGAGTGAAGCAAGTGAAGGAGGGCTGTGCAAGTACAGTCTGATCTGATCCTGTTTTTTTTTTTTAAATGGCGTCTCACTCTGTCACCCAGGCTAGAGTGCAGTGGCACGATCACAGCTCACTGCACCCTCGACTTCCTGGGCTCAGGCAATCCTCCCACCTCAGCCTCCCAAGTAGCTGGGATACAGGTGTGTGCCACCATGCCCAGCTAATTTTTTGTATTTTTGTAGAGACAGGTTCTCACTATGTTGCCCACATGGGTCTTGACTTCTGGGCTCCAGAGATCCACCCACCTCGACCTCCCAAAGTGCTAGGATTACAGGCCTGTGCCACCACATCCAGCCTTTGATCCTATCTTTTTAAAAAATGTTTGATATCTTGTTCATCATGGATTGGTTTTGCATTGATTTTCGTTTTTGAAAATATTGTGAGGTCAGGCTCTGTGGCTTATGGCACTTTGGGAGGCCAAGGCGGGTGGATCACCTGAGGTCAGGAGTTAGAGACCAGCCTGGCCAACATGGTGAAACCCCATCTCTACTAAAACTACAAAAATTAGCTGGGCGTGGTGGCGGGCCCAGGAGGCGGAGGTTGCAGTGAGCCAAGATCGTGCCTGGGCAACAGAACTAGACACAGTCTCAGAAAAAAAAAAAAGATTAAAAAGTGAAAATATTGTGTTAAGATAGTTTAATCTTGATTACTGAGCTTTGGGGGGCCTCCTTCAATTTTGTACATGAAGTGAATTCCTCACTTACCTCACCCTAGGCCCTGCCTTGTCACTGTGACCTAGAAGGGAGAAAAACCCAGAACTGAAGGGAATTTATAGCACTGAGGTAAAATTTCATCTTCCTGCACTTTTCTTTGTGTTGATTTCACTAATGTTTTTGCAAGTGCTAACAGAATAGAAAAAGCAAAACTGCTAAATACCTAAAGCAATGGGTTTATCTCAAAATTCAGAGAAATAAAGGCCATAGTTGCAGAGTGGCCTGGTCCCAAAAATGTAGTAGTTGTGTGACCTTGTGCAAGTTGCTGTATCTCTTGGGGCCTGAGTTTCCTGATCTGCATAAAATCTACATCATAGAGTTGTTGAAGATTAAATGAGATAATATAGGCAATGTTCACAAAGTATGGTGCCTGATGTGGAAAAAGCTGAGTAAATATTTGCTATATTTGCCCCAAAAAGTGGGCCTAAATCCTCACTTTTGGGTAGCCAGCAATTTGGCAAGCTGGAGAAGTTACCTCAGGATTTTGTTATGAAACTTCAGAGATGTGATAGACTTGAGAGAGATTAAAAAACATCCAGGTGAAAGATGGTGTTTAAACAGCTCATATCAGTTTCTGGGAGACTGAGGGAGACGGTGGTTTGGTGTAACTTGGATAATAGCGAAGTCAACAGACTTAGGAGGCACTTATATTTTATTAAATGATTACGGCTGGAAGGATCCTGGAGAGTCTGCTTTGGGAAAGATTGGTTTAGTTATTTGAAAGGCTAAGGAAAGATGTTGAGTTGCATATGGTAGGTTAGTTGGACTGTAAGAGCTCATAGTCATCGAGTTGTAAAAAATCAGGTCACTGCGTTATCTTTTTAAACGTCGGTTCTCTATATCCATGTTTATACCTTTTTTAGACAGATGAGAATCCCAGTTTTGATCATGTCAGGAGGAACGGCAAAACTTTCGACTAGTCATCACAGGCTCTTGCAGTTTATTTTTTTATTTTATTTTTATTTATTGTTTTGAGATAGGGTCTCTGTCACTGAGGCTGGAGTGCCGTGGCACATTCACGGTTCACTGCAACCTGGACCTCCCAGGCTCAAGCGAACCTCCCACCTTTGCACCAGAGTAGTTGGGACTCTAGGTGTGCGCCACCACACCCGGCTCATTTTTGTATTTTCTTTGGTAGAGACGGAGTTTTGTCACGTTGCCGAGGCTGGTCTCCAACTTCTGGGCTCGAGCAATCCTCTCGCCTTGGCCTCCCAAAGTGCTGGGATTTCGAGCCACCGAGCCACCGAGCCAGGCCGAGGGCCTTGTAGTTTGAAGGCAAGAAAAATACATGATAAACAGCAGCAAATACACGTTGCTTTCTTTGATGTAATGAGAAAGCCATACTTTTTCCTGATGAATTTCCCCATGTTCTTCTCAGTGAAAATGATACTTTTTTAACAATGCATATCTTTGTTTTTAGATAACTAAACATACGCTTTAGAAAGCAGTATTATATTGGATGCAAGGTTATTACTTCCATTGTAATAATATGCTAAAGTAGGAAAAGGCTCTATAGATTTATTTTTGTTTTTGTCCTCAGTAAACATAACCAAAGGTATTTTTTGTACAAATAAAAAAAAATTAGAGTTTTTTTACAAATAAAATGCAAAAATAAGACCAAAATTCAAACTAGTAACAGCAAGAACTTAATAGGAACTGCACTCCTCTGTTCATTGCGTTTACCTAAAAGAGACTGAGGCAAAAGTGCTGTAGTTAGAAGGAAAAGAACTCTTTCTGCCTGCTAGATATATTGGACCATGAATCCACAAATATGGAATATCCACTCTGTATTCTGTGCTAGGCACTTAGTATACTAATAAATAAACAGTGGTCTCTTCTCAAGTACCTCATAATCTAGTTGGAGAGACAGATAAGTAAATATGTGCAATTATATATTGTTTTAAGTATTCTGGAAGTATATATAGTCAGAATCTTTCAGAAATTGAGAGGAACCTAAGTCACTTACATTTTTTGAGGTTTCCAGTGTTTTAAATATTTAAAAAATGGCAAAACAAAAATTGTGGTGTATTTTACATGTTTATAAATATAAAATAGTGCTTCCAACCCACTGTAAAATAAAATGCAACATGCTTTTCACAAGAAAATTAATTACATAATTTAAATAAAAATGTAATTATTCATATGGCATCTCAAGCAGTGTGATCAATTTTAAACCATGTTAGGAATACTGTCTTTCTTCAGTCCTGACAATTTATTTCTGAGACTAAGTATATCAAGAATTCGAATTTAAGGCTCTTTGGTGAGGCCTGGATCAAATGGCTCTCCTTGAGAGATTGGCTAAGTGTTCTCTAGGTGGATTCAGTGGAGAATATAATTACAGAGAGCAGAATGAACAAAGCCCCATGTCTCTATAATGGTATATTCTGAGAACAAAGGAAAAGAACATGAGAATCTGGAAATACACTGTACTATTAAGGACACTTTCTTCATAACCTCATAGCCTGTGTTGGAAGGGCACTTAGCTTACCCAGGTTCATAGGCATGTGCTTTCTCTTCCATATGAAGAGACTGAGCAGCAATTCGATTTCATCTCTAAATCATAGCTTGTGAGGTCTACCCAATTCCATTACAATCCAACAAATCAAATGGTGCTCTCTGGAATTACAAAGTCTAAGGATTAAAATAATGTATGATTTCACTTTAAAAAAAAACCCTGCAACACATTCCAGGGTATGGATAATTAGAAAACATTTTTAAAAATAAGTTTTAGACTGGACATGGTGGTTCACACCTGTAATCCCAGGAGATGTCAGCCATTTCAAAGAAAATCAGAATCAGATTTTTTTCTTATTATTCCAATTTTTTATTATTTATTTGTAATTTTTGTGGGTACATAGTAGATGTATATATATGGGGTACATGAGATGTTTTGATACAGGCATGCATGCAATTGCAATGTAAAATAAGCACATCATGGAGACTGAGCTATCCATCCTCTCAAGCATTCATCCTTTGAGTTACAAACAATCCAAGTACACTCTTTATTTAAAAATACATAGTTATTATTGACTGTAGTCACCCTGTTGTGCAATTAAATAGTAGGCCTTATTCATTCTTTCTATTTTTATCTTATTGTACTGACGATATATTGAAAAGTTGTTATAGTTTATTATTTTTTATTGGTTCATCGTTTAGCCTTTCTACTTAGAATGAGAGTAGTTTATACACCACAGTTACGGTGTTACAATATTCTGTGATTTTCTGTGTATTTACTATTACCAGTGAGTTTTATACCTTCAGATGATTACTTATTACTCATTAATGTCTTTACTTTCTGGCTGAAGCAGTCTCTTTAAGATTTCTTGTAGGACACGTCTGGTGTTGATGAAATCCCTCAGCTTTTGTTTGTCTGGGAAACTTTTTATTTCTCCTTCATGTTTGAAGGATATTTTCGCTGGATACGCTATTCTAGGGTTAAGCCTTTCCCTTCAGCACTTTAAATATATCAACCCACTCTCTCCTGGCCTGTAAGGTTTCCACTGAAGGGGCTGCTGCCAGACATATTAGAGCTCTGTTGCTTGTTATTTGTTTTCTTTTGCTGCTTTTAAAAAGGATCCTTTCTTTATCCTTGACCTTTGGGAGTTTGATTATTAAATGCCTTGAGGTAGTCTTCTTTGGGTTAAATCTGCTTGGTGTTCTATAACCTTCTTATACTTGGATATTGATATCTTCTTCTAGGTTTGAGAACTTTTTTTTTTTTTTTGAGACGGAGTCTGGCTCTGTAACCCAGGCCAGAGTGCAGTGGTGTGATCTCGGCTCACTGCAGCCTCCACCTCCCAGGTCCCAGTTAAGCAATTCTCCTGCCTCAGCCTCCTGAGTAGTTGCGTTTACAGGCATGCACCACCATGTCCAGCTAATATTTATATTTTTAGTAGAGACGGGGTTTCACCATGTTGTCCAGGCTCGTCTTGAACTCCTGACCTCCTGATCTGCCTGCCTTGGGAACTTCTCCTTTATTATCTCTTTGAATAAACTTGCTCTGACGCTCTGGCTGGAGTGCAGTGGCACTCTCGGCTAAGTGCAACCTCCGCCTCCTGGGTTCAAACAATTCTCCTGCCTCAACTTCCCAAGTAGCTGAGACTACAGGTGCACACCACCATGCCCGGCTAATTTTTGTGTTTTTAATAGAGATGGGGTTTCACCATGTTGGCCAGGCTGGTCTCAAACTCCTGACATAAGTGATATACCAACCTCGGCCTCCCAAAGTGCTGGGATTACAGGCATGAGCCGTCACTCCCAGCCCATTTGAATAAACTTTCTGCCCTTATCCCTTTCTCTATATCCTCTTTAAAGCCAATAACTCTCAGATTTGCCCCTTTGAGGCTATCTTCTAGATCTTATAGGTGTGTTTCATTGTTTTTTATTAATTTTTTCTTTTGTCTCCTCTGTCTGTATATTTTCAAATAGCCTTTCTTCAAGCTCACTAATTCTTTCTTTTGCTAGATTCATTCTGCTATTAAAGGACTCTGATGCATTCTTCAGTATGCCACTTTCATTTTTCCAGTTCCAGAATTTCTGCTTGACTCTTTCTAATTATTTCCATCTCTTTGTTAAATTTAACTGATAGAATTCTTAATTCCTTCTGTGTTTGCTTGAATTTATTTGAGTTTCCTCAACACGGCTATTTGGAATTCTCTGTCTGAAAGGTCACATATCTCTGTTTTTCCAAGACTTGTCCTTAGTGCCTTAGTTAGTTCATTTGGTGAGGTTATGTTTTCCTGGATGTTGTTGATATTAGTAGATGTTCTTCAGGGTCTGGGCATTGAAGAACCGGTTAGGTATTTATTGTAGCGTTCACTGTCTGGTCTTCTTTGTACTCATCCTTTTTGGGAAGGCTTTCCAGATATTTGAAAGGACTTCAGTGTTGTGGTCTAAGCAGTTTCTACTTTAGGAGATGTTGGAAATAGATGCTCGGTGCTGCAGAGAAAATCAGCACTGAGACAAAGGATCTTTCAGCAACGCAATTTTTACTTCCTGGACTGCAGGAAGGGTACCCTTGTTAGCTATCATGCCACAAAAGTACAATGAACAAAGGAAAACACACAAATTTATCCCTTATGCATTTGGGGTCGTCCTTACTGCTGTGTTTGATCTCCCCTGGCTGCAGCCAGACCTCACAATTAAAACTAAAACCAGATTGACTAGCAACTTAAAACTTTTTTAAACAGATAAAAGCAGTGGAGAGCTGAGACATACCTGTCAGCACGTCCAGCACAAATATTTTGGTTAAAGTACAAGGACATAGACTGTACTACGTGCCTGTAAGCATGGCATGTTTAACAGCTACACAGGATAGGACTTAACAAAGTTATTAGCACACTTATTCTTTAACAAGAAAGGAAACTTTAAAAAGGAACTTTTCTACTTCCCACAGGGGACATCCCAAGCCCAGTAATGCTGTGATTCTTGCAGACTCATAGAGGTACTGCCTTGATGGTTTTGGACAGGATTTGGAAGAATTCTCTGGATCAGCAGGCAGAGACTCTTGTTCTTTTCCCTTATTTTTTCCTAAACAGAGTGTCTCTGTTCTGAGCCACCCAAACCTGGGGTGGAGTGACACAAGCACCCCTGTGGCCACCACCAGTACGACTGTGTTGGATCAGACCCAAAGCCAGCACAGCTCTGGGTTTCACCCAAGGTCTGCTGCAAATACTCCTGGCTACTGCCTAGCTGCTCAAGGCCCTGGAGCTCTGCAATCAGCCAGTGGCAAAACCATCCAAGCCTGTGTCCTTTCCTTCAGTGTGGCAAGGTCCCACAAGCCTGAGGTGGGTCCAGAAGTGACATCTGGGACTCAGGACCTTGAGTCAAAAACCTTAGAAGTCTACCTGTAGGCTAAATTATTGTATTATGGCTGAGCTGGCACTCAAACCACAAGATGCAGTCCTTGCCACTCTTCCCTTTCCAAAGGCAGAGGAGCCTCACCCCATAGCCAGTCACCCTAGGCCAGGAAGAGTACTGCTGGACTACCATAGATGTTCCCTTAAGGCCCAGGGGCTCTTAAGTTAGCTTGCTATCAATGCTACCTGGTCTGAGACTCACCCTTCAGAGTAGTGAGCTCCCCTCTGACCCAGGGCAGTTCCAGAAGTGTTATCCAAGAGTCAAATCCTGGAATCAGGGATTCCAAGAGCCCACTGGGTGCTCTACCCTTCTGTGGCCATGCTGGCACCTGAAGCCAGCAAGTCTCAGAGGCTCACCCAAGGCCCTCAACATAGTACCTGGGCATTGCTGCTAGTTATTCAGGGCCCAAGGGCTTTTCGGGTAACGGTTGATGAATTCTACCAGGACTGAGTCCTTTCCTTCAAGGCAGTCAGTTGCCTTCTGGCCTAGGGTATGTCTAGAAATGAGGTCCAGGAGCTAGAACCTGAAACAGAAACCCCGTAACTCTAACCCGTGCCCTATCCTGCTGTGGCTAAGCTTGTATCCAAGATGTAAGACAAAGTCCTCCCCCTCTTCCCTTTCTTCTCAAGGGTAAGGAAAAGGTCTCTTTTGGAGCTGTGAACTGCGCAGCCTGGGTTTAGGGGAGGGGTGATGCCACCACTCCCTTGGCTGCCCCAGATGGTGTCTCAGTGTGTCATGTGCCCCGCCCTCCCCAGTGCACACTCTGTTGGCCCAGTTCAGCACTAAGGCTTGACTAAGAGTTACAGTCCTTAGGGCCTAGACCAGGTGTTTCCAATCTTTTGGCTTCCCTGGGCCACATTGGAAGAATAATTGTCTTGGGCCACACATAAAATACACTAACAATAGTTGATGAGCTAAAAAAAAATTGCAAAAAGAATCTTAAAATGTTTTAAGAAAGTTTACAAATTTGTGTTGGGCTGCATTCAAAACCATCCTGGGCTGTGTGCTGCCTGCAAGCCGCAGGTTAGAAAACTTGGCCTAGACTGCGTTTCAAGTTTACTTGGAGATCCCGAGCACTGTAGCCTTTGGTGGAGAGGTTTGTGGGAACTCATGATGGGTGATTCTTCTCTGGCTGGGGGTGGTTTAAATGTTCCCTCCATGGGCAGGTGTCAGATGAGTTTAGTCCAGTTGTCCTTTCTGCTGCAACAGGACATCACTAAATTCAATGCCTCACAATTGCTGTGTTCTTCCACCCCCAGTGCCCAGAAATGCTCTTGGCACCACCATGCCATTGCTGCCGGGAGCAGGGGAAGGGTGGCATTGGCAATTCAGGACTGTTTTTTGTATCTCTTCAGTGCCTCTTTCAGTGATACGAAGTTAAAACCAGTTACTATGGGTACTCACCTGATTTTTGTTTTTTATGAAGGTGTTTTCCTGTGTAGATAGTTGTTAAATTTGTGTCCTTGCATGGTGTGGGCGGGGGGGACGATCGGTGGAGTCTTCTATTCCGCCATCTTGCTCCCTATCCCAGAATCAGATATTTAGAGACCTAAGGCAGGACTAGTACTAAGCAAAATAATAAAGGAGTGGTTAATCTGTGTTACCCAACTGCCTCTTTTGTACCCTTTTCAGCTCCTGTTTAATTTTAGAATTTCCAGTTTTTTCCAAATACTAGCCAGTGCTTCTTTCTTTTTTTTTTTTTTTTTTTTCCCCCTTTCTTCCTGAGTGTAGCTTCCAGAAGCTCTGGGAGCTTGTGCTTATTTCTAAAGATGCCTTGATATACGTAAAGTTTTATCCACTGATAGAACATCCCACCTGTAGACTCTTCCATTCTAGATCTTAGGAGATATATTTTAGAGCAAGTTGTACCTGTCTCCCATTCTTTAAATTATGCCATGTAAGTGCTCTCTGCCTAAATACATAAGTACATGCCTGACTACAAAGTAAAGTCGGATTGCTTCCTCCTCATACAATAATCTAGGTTCCTTACTTCTGTGGTGTCTCCTATGAACTTCCATCACCACTTTCTTACTTTTGTCACTTCCTTTTTCTTTGTTAATTTTTGATAAAATACATGTAACTGTCCATCACACTTAATCAGATACACATTTAATGGTCTGTCACTTTACATTTAATTGCTGATTTGCATTTACTTAGTCAGCTGTGAGCTGTGCTATAATGACTCTATTGCTCTATATTTCTGTGACACAGAAATAACATTTAGTAAAATCATTTATTTAGATGATCTCCCCCCTGAGCTATTGCAATGTGAAAGTATTTTGCTTTTGCATAAATGAAGTTACCACAGATCTAACAGGAATTTTTCTTTTTTGTTCCAGCAAACCCTAAGATGTCTGTATTGCTTGACCTTTGTTATCATTTAACAAATTCATTATTACTGTATTATCTTTTTTAGGGCTATCAGTTTTTTTGGTATTCTGAAATGTGATGTGATAGGATATAGATTATTCACTTGAGACATTGTTATTTGGCTTTTGCCATTTTATTCCTTTTTTATTTATTTTCTAATACAGATGACATTATAATCTATAAAAAGTTAGAAAAGATAAATGCTGAAATAGAAGAAAAGAATAAAAGACAGATTCTTAGTAAAAAGGATTTGCCTTCAAGACAGCAATCAAATGGTCATGGACATCGCCATCAGAGAGGTAAAGTATGCTAAAAATAGTCACACATGGTAAAAAGAGTCTGAAATATTTGTGAATAACTAGGTAAGCAAAATCAGGAATTCACAATATTGTTCCAAAGTTACATTATGTTGCTTGTTTTATTTTTTCTAGGCATGGACCCATACAGGGTCGGTAAGAATTTATGCCATGTCATATGAATAAAAATTTATTTTAATGTATATGAATTACTTCCCTAATGGAGAATGGGATAAGAAAATTAGCCATACGAGCTGAGAGATATTTTGTACTTGTTTACAAGCCTCGGTTGGTTGGTCCAGTTCTACTTTTAGGAGGCAATACAGGAGGGTTAAGAGAATAGTCAATAATCTGAACACTATGGCATCCACATTTTGAAAATACAAATGTTGTAGGACAAAAAGAGTAGGGTAGAACATGACAGATATTCTCTGTATTCCTAACCTCATTGGTAAGTGCAGTATGTATTTTTTAAAATGAATGTGCTACAGATTGCCATAATACAAGAAGTTTTTTCAACAATTAAAGGTCTTCATGGTCTAGCCAACAGATTGGAACCATTTTGACATTGTGATTACTCTAAGCCCCTGACAGTTGCCTATGCAGCTTCATTTAAGTTCTGGTGTAAATCTTCAGTGGCTCAGCATGTTCTGAAAAGACACTGCGTTGGTAGTTATAATAGGGGCAGAGCAGCCAAGAAGGGTGACATGGCCCATTCTTATGTGCCTAACCAGTCATTGCAAAATTGATCTTTGTGAGCCTTTTGGAGATCTATATTCTTTGATGGTTTCTTAAACTGCCTTTATACCCAAAAAAAGCAGACACTTTCTATCTCTCCTTTTTCTATTGGAGTATTCTTTCAATTATATACTGAGACTATCCTATTAAGGTATGCAAATTGAAATAGTATGACAAGGACTTCTAGAATTCAGTGAGACTCCCAGATGATATCAAAGTAATGAAATATCAAAAGTTTTGCAAAACCCAATGCATAGCTTTTTAAAAAAATGAGATCGGAGATAATACTTCTGAAAGATACATTTAATTTACTACTTGAAAATACAGAAAATGCTTATTTTTCAAAGGCTACTCAAGATTCAGAAGCAACTCTGAGAAAGGAAATCATGATAAAAAACCATCCCAAAAACCTTCTGGATTGAAGTCTGGACAACACCCTTTAAATAGGCAGCCTTTATTTGAGCAGGTAAATAAAAACCAAGAATTAACCAATATAAAAAGTCCTATATTTAATATATTTTTAATACTAATGATTTACTTTAAATTCTTTTGAAAGCAGGGATTGTTTCTTAGTATTCCTCCATGGTGTCTTGAACATAATTTAAATTCAATGTTTGGTAGTTGATTTTTCCCCTGCAACTATTTTTTTATGATTTTTTTTTATTATTATTGTACTTTAGGTTCTGGGGTGCATGTGCAGATCATGCAGGATTGTTGCATAGGTATACACATGGCAATATGGTTTGCTGCCTCCATCCCCCCATCACCTACATCTGGCATTTCTCCCCATGTTATCCCTCCCCGACCTCCCCATCCCC
>CAUYLG010018452.1:0-57407 GCA_963573385.1 Cacajao melanocephalus
CAAATGTCTAATGATGCAAGTTTAAGTACATATAATTCAATTAATAAGTAAAAATAGGCCAGGTGCTGTGGCTCACGCCTTTAATCCCAGCACTTTGGGAGGCCAAGGCAGGTGGATCACCTGAAGTCAGGAGTTTGAGACTAGCCTGGCCAACCGACATGGTGAAACCCCATCTCAACTTAAAAAAAAAAAAGAAAAGAAAATTCGCCGGGCGTGGTGGCGCATACCTGTAATCCTAGCTACTTGGGAAGCTGAGCCAGGAGAATCACTTGAATCCTGGCGGCGGAGGTTGTAGTGAGCAGCACCATTGCACTTTAGCCTGGGCGACAGAGCAAGACTTCTCAAAAAAAAAAAAAAAAAAAAAAGAAAGAAAAAGGTTAAGCAGATGAGTGGTCTTAGGTCAGTTGTATTACTTGAAATCTGTGGGTCCCTCAAGCATAAAGTTGAGAAGGTTTTGGCAGCCACTGGATGCCGCTGTTTTTTTTTTTTCATCTGAAGAAATAGGAGTGGTGGCTTCTTAGAACAAAGGGATATCTGACCTATAGAGGTTGCCCTCTTTACTCCTGTCCCCTAAAAAATGACCTATCATTGCCAGTAGCTAAAGTCTTGTCATTTTTCCTGCTGTAGTTTGGAAGATAATCTGCTAATATCAATCGGGATAGAGAACAGAATGATGTGGTTTTTTTCTTTTCTTTTTTTTTTTTTTGAGACAGTTTTGTGCTTTTGTTGCCCAGACTGGAGTGCAGTGGCACGATCTCGGCTCACAGCAGCCTCCACCTCCTGGGTTCAAGCATTCTCCTACCTCAGCCTCCCAACTAGCTCCCAACTAGCTCCCAACAGGCATGTGCTACCGCTCCTGGCTAATTTTTGTATTTTTGTAGAGACAGGGTTTCACCGTGTTGGCCAAGATGATCTCAATCTCTTGACTTCGCAACCCGCTCGCCTTGGCCTCCCAAAGTGCTGGGATTACGGGCGCGAGCCACTGTGACTGACATCAGAATGATGTGTTTTAAAATTAAGTATGTAATTCAAAATTGTACATTTTAACATTCCAAAGTGACATTGATTAATTTGACATTGGAGTCAAATTGATTAATTCAACAAAGAAGAGAAAGCATTGAAGTCAACAGAAAACGGTATATTTTTCTTCTACACTTGGGATCTTAGGACATTATTTGTGTAATTGATCTTATTTGTTTAATAATAGATCTATATTGGGTGTCTTACTGTGCCCAAACTTAGGATCTTTCTGTACTTCTAAAAAGATGACACTGTATATTAGAAACACCTTCCAGGCCTGGCACAGTGGCTTACACCTGTAATCCCAGCAACTTGGGAGGCTGAGGTGAGCGGATCGTGAGGTCAGGCGTTGGAGATCTGCCTAGCCAATATGGTGAAATCCCGTCTCTACTAAAAATACAAAAGTTAGCCAGACATGGTGGCATGTGCCTGTAGTCCCATCTACTAGGGAAGCTGAGGCAGGACAATTGCTTGAACCCAGGGAGTGGAGGTTACAGTGAGCCGAGGTGGTGTCACTGCACTCCAGCCTGGGCAACTGAGTGAGACTTCGTCTCAAAAACAAACAAGCAGACAAAAAAACACCTTCTGTTTTTGGTAGAATGTAGACAAATCATTCAAAAGTACACACATCTTTATTCTCTATTGTGAAAGACCAAAAAATGGAAAGTGTTGTGAAATTAGAAAAGCCATATACTACTATTTCTGATGTTGTGAGAAGCTGGATTTTTGAAACCAGAGTTGTCTGTTCAGGTTTTATGAGTCTGTACTAAGTCTGATGTTCATAGGTACATAATTTAGGGACATACATAAAGGATAACATTAAGTGAAGTTACATATTTTATAGCTATTAGTTAGGTGCAAAAGTAATTGGCAAAAACCGCAATTACTTTCGCATCAGCGTAATATTAAATGGAACTTTAGTTAAATTGAATTCAGTGATTACCAGTTGTGTTCCACAGATTTCAAAGTTGAAAATTTCTGCAAATTGTGTATGGTTGTTTTACTTGAGGGAGAGTAAAACACCCATAATAAACTAAAAAATAAAAAGTAAAATGAAAATAATGTTTATTTTTATGTTTTTCTTTTCTTTCCTGTTTATTTTTCGAGATATGTTCTTGCTCTGTTGCCCAGACTGGAGTATAGTGGTAGAATCACTGCTCACTGCAGCCTTGACTTCAAGGAATCTTCCCGCCTCAGCCTCCTGAGTAGCTGGGACCACAGGTGCATACCACCACACCTGGCTAATTTATTTTTCCTTTCTCTCTCTCTCTCTCTCTTTCTCTCTCTTTTTTTTTTTTTGAGATTTGAGTCTTGCTCTTGTTGCCCAGGCTTGTGTGTAGTGGCACGATCTCAGCTCGCTGCAACCTCCGTTTTCCGGGTTGAAGTGATTCTCCTCAGCCTCTCAAGTAGCTGGGACTACAGACACATGCCACTATGCCCGTTATATTTTTAGTAGAGACAGGGTTTTACCATGTGGCTAGGCTGGTCTTGAACTCCTGACCTCAGGTGATCCACCCATCTTGGCCTCCCAAAGTGCTTGGATTGCAGGCGTAAGCCTCTGTGCCCAGCCTTCTCTCTCTTTTTCTAAAGCAGACTCTCTCTCCATTGCCCAGGTTGAGGTGCAATGACACCATCTCAGCTCACTGCAGCCCCCACTTCCCAGGCTCAGGAAGTCCTCTTGCCTCAGCCTCCCAATAACTGGGACCACAGGTGCACGCCACCACACCTGGCTACTTTATTTTTTTGCAGAGACGGGATTTTGCCATGCTGCCTGGGTTGGTCTTGAACACCTGGGCTCAAGTGATCTTCCCTCCTTTGCCTCCCAAAGTGCTGGGATTGCAGGTGTGAGCCACCATGCTTGGCCATGTGAAATTTTTTTTTGAAATTTTTGTAGAGATGGGGCCTCCCCATGTTGCCCAGGCTGGTGTTAAGCTTCTATTTCATTATGAAATAAGACATTTCTTATGAAACACTTAGTAATGAATTGTATCTTTAAGTTGAACCTTCCTCCGACCCCAACTTTTTTTTTTTTTTGTACAAGTGAGTCTCCTGTCTCAGCCTCCTAAGTAGCTCGGATTACAGGCTGCCACTGTGCCCCGCTAATTTTTTTGTGTTTAGTAGAGACGGGGTGTCATCATGTTAGGCTGTTCGAGAACTTCTGACCTCAGGTAATCCACCCGCCTCGGCCTCCCAAAGTGTTGGGATTATAGGCGTGCCCCACCATGCCTGGCTTTTTTAATTTTTATTTTTAGATAGATTTTAGTCTGTCACCCAGGCTGGAGTGCAGGCACCATCTTGGCTCACTACAACCTCCACCTTTTGGGTTTAAGCGATTCATTCGTGTGCCTTAGCCTTCCGAGTAGCTGGGACTACAGGCGTATGTCACCAGGCCCAGCTAATTTTTGTATTATTAGTAGAGACAGGATTTCACCATGTTGGCCAGGCTGGTCTCGAACTCCTGACCTCAAGTGATCCTCCCATCTCCGCCTCCCAAAGTGGTAGGATTTACAGGTGTGAGATGTTGTGCCCTGCCCCCCACCTTTTGTTTTGATTCTTTTATAAATTAGTATAACTGAAGGTTTTTTTTTTTTAAACATAATGAAATATTCTAATTCAGTAAACATTAATGCTTCTAGGGATATATATATATATATACACACACACACACAGATACACACACGTATATATATATATACACACATATATATACACACACACACACATATATATATATATATATATATATATGTTTTTTTTTATTTTTTTAGTTGTCGTCTATATGTGTTGACCAGGCTGAAGTGTACTGGTGTAATCTTGGCTTACTGCAACCTCTTCTTCCCGGGTTCAAGCAATTCTCCTACCTCAGCCTGCTGAGTAGCTGGGATTATAGGCATGCAGCACCATGCCTGGCTAATTTTTGTATTTTTAGTAGCAATGGGGCCTCACCATGTTGACTAGCTGGTCTTGAACTTCTGACCTCAAGTGATCTACCTGCCTTGGCCTCCCAGAGTGCTGGGATTATAGGCATAAGCCACTGTACCCAGCCAGAGCCAGGATTTTTATGACTTGTATAACCACTGTCTTCTAGGAGGCTGTAAGTTATTATGGGAGATAAGTAAAGGACTTTGTAAAGGGAAGAGCATGTGGATTTTGTGATATAATTCTTAGTATACCTTTCTTCTTCTTATTTTTTGAGATGGAGTCTCGCTCTATGGCCAACATATATGCACTCTATGGCTCAATCTTGGCTCACTGCAACCTGCCCTTCCTAGGTTCAAGAGATTCTCCTGGCTAAGCCTCCTGAGTAGCTGGAATTACAGGTGCCTGCCACCACGCCTGGCTAATTTTGTATTTATAGTAGAGATGGGGTTTTGCCAAGTTGGACAGGCTGGTCTTGACCTCCTGACCTCAGGTGATCTGCCTGGCTTGGTCTGCCAGAATGCTGGGAATACAAGCACGAACCACTACACCTGGCCTTATTTTGTATGAAAACCTGGAGAGTCAGCCGGGCTTGGTGGCTCACGCCTGTAATCCCAGCACTTTGGGAGGCCAAGGCGGACAGATCACCTGACTTCAGGAGTTTGAAACCAGCCTGGCCAACATGGTGAAACCCTGTCTCTACTAAAAATGCAAAAATTAGGTGGGCATGGTGGTGGCTGCCTGTAATTCCAGCTACCTGGGAGGCTGAGGCAGGAAAATCACTTGAACCCAGAATGTTTCAGTGAGCTGAGATCATGCCATTGCCCTCCAGTCTGGGCTGTGAAGTGAGACTCCATCTCAAAAAAGAAAGAAAGAAAACCTGCAGTCAGAGTAGAGAAAGCTGTACAGTTGAGTATGGGGCAGTGGGGTGATGGAATTGGTCTGTACAATTTGACTGTGAATTTAGGGGAGAATGTCCCCCCAAAACAGAAAATTAGGATAAGGCCTGGTGCAAGTTGTTGGTGTGTAGAGGAATGTGGGTACTTATGAGGAATAATACATATAAGAGGTGAAGCTGAAGCACTGGATTGGGAACTTCTTGTAGGCCTTGGATCATAGTTTAAGTGTGATTGTGTTTTATTTTATTTCATTTTTTTGAGATGGAGTTTCACTCTTGTTGCCCAGGCAGTGGGAGTGCCATGGTACAATCTCAGCTCACTGCATCCTCCGCCTCCTGGGTTCAAGTGATTCTCCTGCCTCAGCCTCCCAAATAGCTGGGATTACAGGTGCCCACCACCACATCCAGCTAGTTTTTTGTATTTACTAGGGACGGGGGTTTCACCATGTTGGTCAGGCTTGTCTGAACGCATGACCTCAGGTGATTTCACCCGCCTCAGCCTCCCAAAGTGATGGGATTACAGGTGTGAGCCACCACGCCTGGCCCAGTTTAAGTGTATTTGGAGTGAGTAGGGAACCATTGTAATTTTACCTTCAGGAAAGTGGCATAATTTAGGAAGATTAAATCTCGTTGCTTCTTGAATAAGAGAGAGCATGAGCTAATGTGTGTATGTGTGTGTGTGTGTGTGTGTGTGTGTGTGAGAGAGAGAGAGAGAGAGAGAGAGTACACGCGTGCATGCAAAAGATCGCAGTGGGAGGCAGGTAATTGTAGCATTATAGAAAAGAGACTGTTAAGGACCTGAGTATTATAATTAATTTAAATCAAGGTAAAAATAATTCAGCTCAATATTTGAGAATTTCCTTAAGCAAAAGCCCCTCATTTGTTATCTGGTATTGATTGAGGATGATCACTAAAGTGATAAGTTTTTATCTGCTCAGTCTTCAATTCATGTTAGACACATGTATGAAATGTCATATAAGTATCATATAAAATGGAATGTGGTCCTTGGTGTCTTTTGAGAACATTTAATTGTCATAACTGTTTAGGATTTTCTGCCCTTGTTACCGGACGCTTGCATACTTTCCTTATCCAATTCACCTAAAATAAATCCCTGAGGTTCCTTTCATTGGACCACCCTTAATGAATTCACAGGAGCTGTTTATCTTTTCACGTTGTCATCATTTTGGCTACCTGACTTTGACTATATTGAAGTTTTTCAGAGCCCATTTTATTTTTGGAACTATAAAATAAGACATACTTCTTCTTGTATAGAGGCCTAACAGTAAAGAGTATAGAAATTTTGTGGTTTCATATATATAGGAAATGCTCCCTTATTCTATGCTTTTGTTTCTTTAATGTAGGGTATGACTTAATAAATTCTTGTGGAGTTCACTCATGTAGAGACATTAGGTTTTATAATGTTAATTATCCTCCATATTGTATTAGTTAATCGAGTGTACTTTTTCTTTCTAAATTGAATTCTCTTTGGAATTCTGTTGTGATACGTCTTTGAGATAAAATTTATGTATAAATAGTTCTTAAATTCAGTAAATTATGACATATGTGTACACCTGTATAACGATGACCCCAGTCACAGTACGTATATGCGGTGACTTTTCCGTTGTTATCACACCCATTTCTGCCCATGTTTTTTTTTGTAGTACTTACCACTATCTGGAATTTTAAATGTGTGTCATCTTCAGTAAAATAAAACCTGCACATGTGCATGGGTCTGGTAAAATTGTTACTTTTTAAAAAATTAATATTTATTAATATTTTTTAATCTTTTTTTTTTTTTTAAGTTGGGGTTTCACCATGTTGATCAGGCTGGTATTGAACTCCCAACCTCAGGTGATCCGCCCACCTTGGTCTCCAAAGTGCTTGGATTACAGGCGTGAGCCACCATGCCCGGCCAAAATTGTTACTTTTTTGCTGTCCCTTTCTTTCCTATTAAGTGCATCAATAAATAGCATACACTCTATATTTGAGTATCTTTCCTCAAGTAAATACATGAAAATGAGATCCTGCAAGTTTGTGTTTTTATATTTAGTGTTAACTCCAGAGTTTACAACACTGTTCTTGTAGGATGCATTTTGAGGGGAACCCTTCCTCTTATGACAGCCCTGTTAGCCTGAGGCAGGGCTTAAACAAACTGAGCAGGCTCAAAAGGACAGTATTCTAATGGACTGCAGTGGCCAGATCTTTTTATAGAAGAAAGAATATGGTAATTTAAGATTCAAATGTTTTGTCAATCTTAAAAAATACCTGGGCGCATATTTAAAGTCCTTTTACACATTGACTTATCTTGAGTCTATTTTATCTGTTCATTATTTAAGCAATGTAATCACTAAAACTTTAAGCACTAGGTTGAGCCTTCTGGCATCTTATTAGAATGCCTGGGGAAACACACTTCTTGCCAGTTAGCATGCCTGCTGATTGGGAAATGAAACTGAAATATTCCAGAATCAACAGATTATTTTAATTTATTTTTTGAGACAAAGTCTCATTCTGTCGCCCAGGCTGGAGTGTAGTGGCGCGACCTTGGCTCACTGCAACCTCTGCCTCCCAGATTCAGCCTCAGCCTCCTGAGGAGCTGGAATTACAGGCGCCCACCACCATGCCGAGCTGTATTTTGCATTTTTAGTAGAGACAGGGTTTTACCCTGTTGGCCAGGCTGGTCTTGAACTCCTGACCTCACAATCCGCCCACCTTGGCTTCCCAAAGTGCTGGGATTACAGGCGTCAGCCACTGTACCCAGCCCAGAATCAACAGATTTCTAAACATACTTCTTTCATATTAATGTTGCAACCCTTCCAAAATAGGAATTGGATTCCTGTTAGAAATCTGGAGGTTAATGTTGATATTCATATTCATATTATTACGTTGGTATTTATATAATATGTGTCGGACCTTGTATTTAAAAACCTTTTTTTTCTTTTTTTGCAGTAAAACAAACATAATGAAAATATAGTTAAAAACCTTTTATAGACTTTTTGTGTTTTATCATTTAAAACTTTTTTCAGAGGGGTTTCTGGCATCAGAATTATAGATGGTTTTTGTTACAGAACTTCCTGAGTTATGCTTTTTTTTTTTTGAAAGAAAAAGAGGAAAGAAAGAGTGAAAGAAAGAAAAAAAAGAATGTAAGAGAGAAAGAAAGAGGAAGAGAAAGAGGGAGAGAGGAGTTATGCTCTTTATTTGATTATAAAGGGGAGACACTAGATTTTTTTTTTAATCCTTTTTATCATCATAGAGAACTTCAGTAGTCTACAAGAAAATTATTAGAGGCTTAGCAGTGGCCTCACTGCACATACATGTATATATTTTTGGGAACCTACAGGTTTTTAAGAAGTTGTTAAACTTAATATTTACTAGATCTTTGTTTTTGGGTGACATCTTAATAGCCTAGAGAAAAAGCTCCACTAATAAATATGTCTTGGATTACATAGTGACATACATTAGTTTTTCCTCCACATTTGATAACATTGCTAACATTTTCTTTTATGTTTTTACTGAAGCTCTTTGAATTTAAAGTTTTCCCTCTTATTTAAATTTATTAATTAAAAACACTTACCTTTACTCTGTTCCCTTTAGCATTTCAACCTGATGTTGAAAGATGTATATGAGTGATAATGTGTGTTTGAATTTTTTTTTCTAAGTCGGAGTTTTGCTCTTGTTAGCCAGGCTGGAGTGCAAAGGCATGATCTCCCTCACTGCAACCTCTGCCTCCCGGGTTCAAGTGATTCTCCTGCCTCAGCCTCCCAAGTAGCTGGGATTATAGGCTTATGCCACTATGCCCGGCTAATTTTTGCATTTTTAGTAGAGATGGGGTTTCACCATCTACCAGGCTGGTCTTGAACTCCTGACCTTATGATTCACCCGCCTTGGCCTCCCAAAGTGTTGGGAGCCACCATGCCCAGCCTTTTTAAATTTTTTTTTTTAATGAGAGGAGGGAGGATGCCAGAGCCATGGAAAGCTTGTACTCTGCCAGTGTAATAGTTTTAAGTACTTTAGGGGTGGAGAAGAACCACATGCATCTTCTAAACAAAGATAGGAAATATCATATTATTATATAAATGTATATACAGTATTAAGCAATTATAAGATTTTGGGCCAGACATGGTGGCACTGTGGGAGGCCAAGGCAGGGAGGTGGGTGGATCACTTGAGCCCAGGAGTTTGAGACCAGCCTGGGTAACATAGTAAGACCCTGCCTAGGAATGATGGCTTACCCCTTTAATCTCAGCACTTTGGGAGGCTGAGGCAGGTGGATCACCTGAGGTTAGGAATTTGAGACCAGCTTGATATGGTGAAACCGGATCTCTACTAAAAATACAAAAATTAGTTGAGCATGGTGGTTCGTGCCTGTAATCCCAGCTATTCAGGAGGCTGAGGCAGGAGAATTGCTTGAGCCCAGGAAGCAGAGTTTATAGTGAGCTGAGATTACGCCACTGTACTCTAGCCTGGGCAATAGAGCAAGACTCTGTCTCCAAAAAAATAAAATATATATATCTATATATATAATATATATATATAATTAATACATATAATTATATTATATATATACACACACAGATATGTACATATATATGTATCTACATGTACGTATACACATGTATGTGTGTTTGTGTATATATGTGTGTATATGTATATTGCCAGACATGGTGGCACGAGTTTGTAGTTCCAGCTACTTGGGAGGAGGCTGAGGTGGGAGGATTGCTTGAGCTCAGGAGGATGAGGCTACTGTGAACTGTGATTGTGCCACTGTCTCAATAAAAATATATTCTGATACTATTTGAAATTGTAGTGCTATAAATCTTCTCTAACAAATGATTGCTATCTCTTAAGGGACTTAACATCTAGAAACATTGATTTTTTTTTTCTTGTAAAAGGGAATTATAAAAGTTACTTTATTTATTTTCATTTTTGAGGCAGTCTCTCACTCGTTTTGCCCAGGCTGGAGTGCAGTGGTGCAATCTCAGCTCCCTGCAACCTCCACCTCCCAGGTTCAGGTGATTCTCCTGCCTCAGCCTCTCGAGTAGCTGGGATTACAGGCGCCCACCACTATGCCCACCTAATTTTTTTGTTTTTAGTAGAGACTGGGTTTCACCAGGTTGGCCAGGCTGATCTCTAATTCCTGACCTCAGGGGATCCACCTGCCTCGGCCTCCCAAAGTGCTGGGATTGCATGCGTGAGCCACCGCGCCTGGAAGTTATGTCTTTTAAATCGCTTATGTCAATCTGATTAAAGTGTGTTTAGTATAAAATGTAACAAAAGAAAAAGATAGGATTTGTATACTGTGGGTTTAAAGTGGCTTAAGTGATGATTTTGAAGTTTCCTAGCCCTTTTATACTTAAGGCTCAATATAAAGATCTCAGTAAGTTTCTGGCTACTGCTGAGCACAGTGGGAGCATTGTTTTCTGGCTCTTACTAGTATGTTTCAGCAGCTTCCAAAAGCTGTCTTCATTTAATAAATCTTCCTACAGTTAAAAGAATAGTGTGATTGTCCTGAAAAGTATGTTCCTTTTTCAAGTATTTGATTTGTGAGAGCACATCTTTTGGAATTACTTGAGACCTCTAATTAAATTGACCTTTAATATTTTTTATATTTCATTTTAGAGTTGGAGGTGTTGCTATGTTGTTTGGTCTGGCCTAGGATGATGTTGATTTTTTTTTTTTTTTTTTTTTTTTTAGATGTTGTTTTGCTGTTTTTGCTCAGGCTGGAGTACAGTGGCACAATCTCGGCTCACTGAAACCTCTGCCTCCCGAGTTCAAGAGATTCTCCTGCCTCAGCTTCCTGAGAAGCTACGATTATAGGCATATGCCACCATGCCCAGCTAATTTTGTATTTTTGTATTTTTAGTCGAGACGGGGTTTCTCCATGTTGGTCAGGCTGGTCTCAAACTCCCAACATCAGGTGATCTGCCCGCCTCGGCCTCCCAAAGTGCTGGGATTACAGGCGTGATCCACAGCGCCCAGCCTTATTTATTTATTTAAAGAGACAGAGCCTCACTGTGTTACCCAGGCTGGTCTCAAACTCCTTGGCTGAAGTGATCCTCCCGTCTCAGCCTCCCAAGTAACTGGGATTACAGGTATGAGCTACTAAACCCGGCTTGGCCTGGGATTATTTTTAAAGAAAAGATTTAACAGATGCAGTTGTTAGAAAATTTTGAAAACATGTCATTTCCTGGGATTGTGCTTCAATCTAGTGGCTAAAGGAATTTTATCAGAGTAACTACAGCTACATATTTTCAGGAGTTAAAAAATGGTTGCATGTATTTCTTATATTTATAAACATCACTTCACCTTTACCTTGATAATAAAGTCCCAGTCTGCTTTTCAGACTCTTCTTTTTAGATTTCTGCAGTGTGTAACTCTTTTTTGAGATAGTCTCACTCTGTCACCCAGTGCATTGGTGCTATGTAACTTTTAATGATTCTTACTCTTTGCTGGAATGGGCTATGTTTGACTATTTATTTATTTATTTATTTATTTTTGAGACTGAGTCTCATCTGTTGTCTAGGCTGGAGCGCTGTGGCAAGATCTTGGCTCACTGCAACCTCCCCCTCTGGGTTCAAGTAATTCTCCTGCCTCAATCTCTGGAGTAGCTGGGATTACAGGTGCCTGCCACCACGCCTGACTAATTTTTGTATTTTTATTAGAGACAGAGTTTTACCCTGTTGACCAGGCTGGTCTCGAAGTCCTGACCTCAGGTGATCCGCCTGCCTCGGCCTCCCAAAGTATTGGAATTACAGGCATAAGCCACTGTGCCTGGCCAACAAAATTATTTTTGTTAAAGGAATAAGGAATTCTCATTTGCATCGGAGATTAAAATCATACCAGATTTTATAAGTACCCGTACTCTCAGTATCTAGTAAGGAGGATTTACCATACATATTTTACTTCTGATTGCCGGTAACAAATTTCTTTGCCAATTTGGTGTTTAACAGTAGTTCTAAAACTCTTTTCTATCCCAGAATACCTAAGGAGATGTGTCCTCCAGGAGTTATTGGGAATGTTTAAAGGAATCAGCCCATTTAAAAGTCCACTTCTTGTCTTAATATAATTGTGTTCAGGAACTTAGAGAACTAAAGTATTTTAGATTCCGAATTTATGCATTTGAGGTACATAATCTTAATATTTAAATCAGTGGTAGATTTCCTATCTCTGTCTCAGCCAATGATTTTCTGATTTTACCAGCTTAGTGCTTTGTATCTGTTTATATTTTTTGTGTTTTCAGTGGTCAGTCAATGAGGATTTAGCCAGAATTTTAGAAGCCATCAAAATGGATAGGCAATAAAACATTAACAATTAATGGCATATTTATTTTTCTTCCTTTTTAGTATTATTTTTTCATTTGACCAGGAATTAACTTTTTAATAAATAGAGATGAAGGTCTCTCTATGTTGCCCAGGCTGGTCTTGAACTCCTGGTGTCAAGTGATCCTGTCTTGGCCTCCCAAAGTGTTGGGATTACAGGCATGAGCCACCGTGCCTGGCCGACTGTATTTCTTTTTTAAAAAATTAAGTGCTGTAGTGGATTACCTCAGGCACTTCTCAGACATTGACAAAAAGTAAAATTACTATTATGGTAGAAATTTAGAACATTTTAGTGTAGGTGACAATTGTCTTTTACTGGTATAAGTTTCTTTCTGTAACTTGGCTAGGTTAATCCTTTTCTAACTTTTAAGTTCAGCTCTTCTTTTTTGAGAGAGATTCTCACTCTTATCGCCCAGGTTGGAGTGCAATGGTACAATCGTGACTAACTGCAACCTCCACCTCCCAGGCTCAAGTGATCCTCCCACCTCAGACTTAGAAGTAGCTGGGACTACAGGTGTGCGTCCCCAGGCACAGCTCATTTTTACATTTTTTGTAGAGTTGAGGTCTCACTGTATTGCCCAGGCTGGTCTCAAACTGCTGGGCTCAAGTGATCAGCCCACTTCATTCTCCCAAAATGCTGGGACTGCAGGCATGAGCCACTGCATCCAGCCAAGTTCAGCTCTTCTTATGCCTGATTAATTCAGATACTATCAGTCTTTGGTTTTATTGGCAAGCACAGTGACTTTTAACTTTAAGCCAGTGTTATGTTTTTGCTTTTTCATTTAGAATGGCTAAATATGGCAGGCAATGTAAGATATGAAATACTGAATTATTAAAAATAAATTTACCACCTTTTACTTATATTTTATATCTTTCCTGTAAATAAATGTTTTCTTTAAAGTCAGGCCTATTGAGGTATAATTTACATGCTCTATATAGTTCTTTCAGTTTTGACAAATGCTTATGGTAGTATAACCACCACAACACAGCCAGCTATAGAATCATCCCTCCCAAATTTCCTTGTGCCCTTTTGTAGTCAATTTCCATTCCTAGCCCTTTGTAACCACTGGTCTATTTTACCCATACTTCTGTCTTCAAGAATATCTTAAAGTTTTAAAAATTATTGTGGTAAAATGCACATAAAATTTACCATTTTATAATTCAGTGGTATTAAGTACATTTATGATGTTGTGCAGCCATTGGTATCTAGATCCAGAAGTTTTTCATAACCCTAAATGGAATCCCTGTGCTGATTAAAGTCACTCCCCATTTTCCCCTCTCCCCAGCCCCTGTCAACCACAATGCTGTTTTCTGTATGAATTTGCCTGTTCTGAACATTTCATGTAAGTAGACTCATAAAGCAGGTGGCCTTTTGCGTCTTGCTTATTTTGCTCAGTGTAATGTTTTCCAGGTTCATCCACATTGTAGCACCTCTTTAAGAGACAGGGTCTCACTCTGTCATTTAGGTTGGAGGGCAGTGATGCTATCATACTATCATAGCTGACTGCAGCCTCCAGCTGCTGGGCTCAAGTGAGCCTCTCACATCAGCCTCCTGAGCAGCTAGGACTATAGGTGTGTGCCACCACACCTAGCTGATTTTTTTTTTTTTTGAGATGGAGTTTCGCTCTTGTTGCCCAGGCTGGAGTGCAGTGGCGCGATCTCGGTTCACTGCAACCTCTGCCTCCTGGGTTCAAGCGATTCTCCTGCCTCAGCCTCCCGAGTGGCTGGGATTACAGGCGTGCGCCACCATGCTCAGCTAATTTTTGTATTTTTAGTCGAAGATGGGGTTTCACCATGTTGGCCAGTCTGGTCTCAAACTCCTGACCTCAGGTGATTCGCTCACCTTGGCCTCCCAAAGGGCTGGGATTACAGGCGTGAGCCCGCGTGCCTGGCTCATTTTTTTTTTCTTTTTTGAGACCAGGTGCTTGTTCTGTCACCCAGGCTGGAGTGCAGTGGCACCATCTCAGGTCAGTGCAACCTCTGCCTCCTGGGTTCAAGTGATTCTCGTGCTTCAGCCTCCCGAGTGGCTGGGACTACAGGTGTGTGCCACCACGCCCGGTGAATTTTTGTAGTTTTACTAGAGGTGGGGTTTCACCATGTTGGCCAGGCTGGTCTTGAACTCCTGAACTCAAGTGATCGTCCTGCTTCTACCTCCCAAAGTGCTGAGATTAGAGGTGTGAGTCATCATGTCTGGCCCCTATTTATCTTTTGATGGACCTTGGGTTTCTACCTCTTGGCTAATGTGAATAATGTGGTGAGCATTTGTGTACATGGTTTTTTTGTTTGTTTGCTTGAATACCTGTTTTTGGGCATATACTTAGAAGTGGATTTGTTGGATTATAACATAATTCTATGTTTATCTTTTTGAAGAACTGTCACACTGATTTCTAAAGTGGCTGTGTATCATTTTACATTCCACCGGCAATGTATGAAGGCTCTAATTTTTCTGCATCATCACAGCACCTATTTTTTTTTTAATTATGACTATCCAAGTGGATATGAAGTGGTTTCTTATTGTGGTTTTGATTTGTATTTCTCTGATGACTAATTATATTGAACATCTTTTCATGTGCTTACTGGTCTTTTTATATTTGGAGAAACAACAAATGTTTTGTCCATTTTAAAATTTAGTTGTTCACTTTTTGGTTAAATTGTAGGAGTTCTTCATGTTTCAAATTGTTAGACCCTTATAAAATGCATGATTTCTAAATATTTTCTCTGATTTTTGTGAGTTGTCTTTTCAGTTTTTTTTTTTCTTTGAGATGGTATCTCACTCTGTCACCCAGGCTGGAGTGCAGTGGCACAATCTCAGCTCACTGCAACCTCCACCTCCTGGGTTCAAGTGCTTCTCCTGCCTCATCCTCCTGAGTAGCTGGGATTATAGGCACATACCACCACACCCAGCTAATTTTTGTATTTTTTGTAGAGATGGGGTTTTGCCATATTGGCCAGGCTGATCTCGAACTCCTGACCTCAAGTGATCCATCTGCCTCAGCTTCCCAAGTTGCTGGGATTACAGGCGTGAGCCACTGCACTGGCCAAGAATTTTTAAAAGAGTAGTTCATTCAGCCCACCTTATTTATTTCTCTGCAGAGCACCTGTGTGCAGGGCAAAACTGCTCAACCCTACTGAGTAGCCCTGTGAAAGCTGCTGAAAGGATGAACAGATTGAGGCCTGAACTTTGTCTTGGATTTAGCAGCCTGGCGGTCATAATGGATTTTTTCAAGGGTAATGGGGCAGAAGTTGGACCAGTGTGTGTTAAGGAGCTAGAAGAAGTGAAGAAATGGAAGGGAGAGTCTAGACAACTTTACTTTGACTGCAGCAAATAAAGGCAGATTGTTTGACAGAGGGGCATGTGGGATTGATGGAATTTTTCCTTTTGTTTGTCTTTCCTTTTTATGTTTTTATTTATTTTTTGAGATGGAGTTTCACTCTTGTTGCCTAGGTTGGAGTGTAATGGTGTGATCTTAGCTCACCACAACCTCTGCCTCCCAGGTTCAAGCGATTCTCCTGCCTCAGCCCCTGAGTGTCTGGGATTACAGGCATACGCCGCCACACCTGTATTTGTATTTTTAGTAGAGATGGGTTATCTCCGTGTTGGTCAGGCTGGCCTGGAACTCTTCAACTAAGGTGATCTGCCTCCCTTGGCCTCCCAAAGTGCTGGGATTTCAGGCGTGAACCACCATGCCCAGCCATGTTTTAGTATTTTTAAATGGGATACATTAGAAAGTGTTGCATGTTTAAAGGGAGGATTTAGTTCACTGGGAAAGGTATTTGAAAAGTTACAATAAGGTGTGGAAGTAGATGGAATCCTAACTAAGGTCTAGAATCAGGTACAGGTATGTTATGGTATCTATTAAAAAACAAAAAAAACAGTTTCACTATTCTTGCCCAGGCTGCAGTGCAGTGGTCCAATCTTGGCTCACTGCAACCTTCACCTCCTGGGTTCAAGCGATTCTGCTGCCTCTGCCTCTCGTGTAGCTGGGATTGCAGGCATGCACCACCAAACCCAGCTAATTTTTGTGTTTTTAGTAGTTATGAGGTTTCACCATGTTGGCCAGGATGGTCTTGAACTCTTAACCTCAGGTAATCTACCTGGCTTGGCCTCCCAAAGTGCAGGGATTACAGGCGTGAGCCACCACGCCTAGTCGGTATCTTTTTTTTTTCCTTGGTGAAGTAGAATGTGTGTATGGGGAGGGGAAGTGATAGGATATTTTAGAATTGAAGAGACTGGGAATGTCCAGATAGACCGTGTATAGAATGGGAAATAAACACTGGAGGACCTGGGAGTGCGGTGCTTATTGATGGATCCCTGGGTTTATCCAGGATTGGGGTTTTGCCAGATAGGTGTGAAGAAAATCTTAGAGTTAAGGATATAGGCAAGAGTGTTATTGAAAGAAGGGGCTGGGCACGGTGGCTCACGGCTGTAATCCCAGCACTTTGGGAGGCCTAGGTGGGTGGATTGCCTGAGGTCAGGAGTTTGAGACTAGCCTGGCCAACATGGTGAAACCCTGTCTCGACTAAAAATACAAAAATTTGCCAGGCATGGTGGCAGGAGCCTGTGATCTCAGCTACTTGGGAGACTGTGGTGGGAGAATTGCTTGAACCCGGGAGGCAGAGGTTGCAGTGAGCCAAGATTAAATCACTGCACTCCAGCCTGGGCAACAAAGAGCGACTCTGTCTCAAAAAAAAAAAAAAAGGTGAAGAAGGAAGAGAATACTTTGATTGGGAAAAGGTAGAGAGAGTCACTGGAATTAAAGTTAACTAAAAAACTCATAAACTTTAGAATGGTATTGAAAAAGTGTAAGGTGAACTGAAAAAGGCTGATGGAATTTTAGAGCCAAGAAGGCCTTAAGTGGTAGTTCCTACCTTGGTAGGAATAGCTTCAGTGGTTATGTTGCAGGTGGAACCCAGATTAAAGCTGGGTTGAAAAGTAAGTGAACGCAAGGAAGGTGAATTTTTCAACAGGTTTGTCTGTGAAGAGTATAGACAATTAGAGTGATAGAAGGAGAAAGGCAGTTAAAGGTTTGTTTTTTTTTTTTTTTTTTTTTTTTTTCGACAGATTCTTGCCCTGTTGCCACGCTGGAACCAAAAGTGGTGTGATCTCGGTTCACTTCAACCTTCACCTCCTGGGTTCAAGTGATTCACCTGCCTCAGCTTCCTGAGTAGCTGGGACTACAGGTGCATGCCACCATGTCTGGATAATTTTTTTTTTTGAATTTTAGTAGAGATGGGGTTTCATCATGTTGGTCAGGATGGTCTCAATCTCCTGACCCCGTGATTTGCACGTGCATGCTTCAGCTTCCCGAAGTGCTGTGATACAGGCGTGAGCCACTATGTCCAGCCTTTTTTTTTTTTTTTAAGGTTAGACTTTTGAGAGTGTGCATATGTTAATGATAAGCAGTAGTAAAATGGGAAATTTTGCAACAAAGAGAGACAAGGCGTACCTTGGAAAATGGGAGGAATAGACAGATCCAGATGATTTCTATGGATAGGAGGTTTATTTGTTCTATTATGCAAAGATGATGGAAAGAAAGGCTATGTGTGCAGTTGTAGGTGAATTTGTGGATATATTAGAAGGAAGATGGCAGGCAGTGGTGGAGTATTGAAGAGCATAAACATTAGACAGAACTGGGTCTGAGTTCTGGCTCTGCCTTTTACAAGCTGTACAACCCTAGGCCAGTTATAAAATGTTAGTTATCAATCTGTAAAATTATAACTAATAAGATTGTGTTGAATATGAAATGATATGATAAATGTATGTAAACTGCTTGGATCAGATGCCCACTAGCTCTTGTTAGGAGCTAAAATGTTAGCTCTTGCTGAGGGTGCTGTCAAATGGCTTCTATTTCTCATGAAGCAAAAATTTATAAGGTCATCCTCTGGTGGTGGGAGAAGGAAGAGAGTGCAGAAAGTTTTACAGGTGTTTTGGAAAGGAAAGAAACCTGGTGAGGGAAATGTGGGCAGCATTGGAGGCCCACTTGAAGGCAGAGAAAAGGAGCATTGGGGCTTGGAGGTCAGGGGATCCTTTCACCAGCTTTTCTCTGAAGACAATTATGCACGTGAAGCAAAGCTTAAAATCAGATCTATTGCCCTCCTGAGTTATTGGCTTTGTTTGCTACTTTTGGCTGATTTGATTGCAGGTCTGAGAATAGAGAATATTTGAGGTTACTTGGAAGGGAAATAAGCAACTCTGAAATCAAGTCTTTATTATGTTTGCTAAAAATGTTATTAAAAAACAAAATTTATGGCCGGGTGCTGTGGCTCATACCTATAATCCCAACACTTTGAGAGACTGAGGTGAATGGATCACTTGAGCCCAGGTGTGGGAGACCAGCTTGGGCAATATTTTGGAGATGTTGTAGAGAATGGGACAAGAAAAATACAAAAATTAGCTAGGCATGGTGGAGTAAGCCTGTGCTCTCAGCTACTTGGGAGGTTGAGGTAGAAGGATTGCTTGAGTCCAGATTGTGCCACTACACTCCAGCCTGGGTGACAGAGTGAGACCCTGTCTCAAAAAAAAAATTATTATCTTTTTTTGAGCTATAGTACATTTAATGGTTTTAAATATGAATACAGAGTAAGAAGGAGTCCAGTCCATAAGATGACCCTTGCTTGTAATACTAGTTCCAAGTTTTGGGGTTCCAAGACCACTCTGTTTTGGGTTTTTTTGTTTTTGTTTTTGTTTTGAGACAGAGTCTCTCTCTGTCACCCAGCAAGAATGCAGTGGCATGATCACGGCTCACTGCAGCCCTGAACTCCTCTCTCCCAGGTTCAGGCAATTCTCCTACCTTAGCCACCTGAGTAGCTGGGTCTATGGGCGCATACCACCTTGCCTGGCTAATTTTTGTGTTTTCGTATGTTTTTATAGATGAGGGAGTTTCACCATATTGCCAGGCTGGTCTTAAACTCATGAGCTGAAGCGATCTGCCTGCCTGGGCCTCCCAGAGTGCTGGGATTATGGGTTTGAGCCACTATGCCCGGCCAATACCATTCTTAGGTTAGATGATTCTCCGGGAGGACTCTGGAGAACTCACTGAAAGCCCTGATAAACACATTTAGAATTTACTGCAGTTTAAGGATTCAGTTTAAAATCAGCCAAGGGTAGAGGCACATAGTTCAGGAAAGTTCCAAATGTTAGAGCTTCTGATTGTCCTCTCCGTGTAGAGTTGTGAAAAATAATGCCTTCCTGGTAGTAATGATGTACGGCAATACTTGTGGATTATTGCCAACCAGGGAAGCTCACTCCATTTTTTATGTCCAAAGTTTGTACTGGGGTTCCATGGTTGCATGTGACTGACCTCAGTCTCCAGCCCCTCTGGAGGTCAAGCTGATCCGTGTGACTCAAAATCCCCGGCCTAAGCCACATTGTTAGACTCTGCTGTGGCCTAAAGCCCCCAGATCCCAGATGAACAAGGATACTTTCTCTCTCTCTCTCTTTTTTTTTTCTTTTTTGAGAGACAGTCTTGCTTTGTTGCCTATTCTGGAGTGCAGTGGTGTGATCTCAGCTCACTGAAACCTCAGCCTCTTGAGTAGCTGGAATTACAGGTGCCCACCACCGTGCCCGGCTAATTTTTGTATTTTTAGTAGAGACAGGTTTCACCGTGTTGCCCAGGCTGGTCTCAAAATTATGACCTCAAGCAATCTGCCCGCCTTGGCCTCCCAAAGTGCTGGGATTATAGGTGTGAGCCACTGCTCCTCACCAGGACCCTCTTACTAGGTATGACATTTCAGGAGTTTAGAGATTACCTTCCAGAAGCCACAGGTAAAAGCCAGACCTCTCCTTGGGCAAGATAAAATTTTTTGCAATTTTACAATAGTTAAATATATTTTATCAGTCTACATTAGCTGTTTAGTTGACAGACTTATAATTAAAAATTGGTGACAATCCAGATGTGGTCATTCATGCCTTTAATCCCATCATTTTGGGAGACTGAGGTGGAAGGATTGCTTGAGTCCAGGAATTTGAGAGCAGCCTGGGGAATATAATGAGACCTCTATCTCTACAAAAGCATAAAAATAAAAAATAAGCTAAGTGGGGTGGCATGCACCTGTGCTCCCAGCCATTTGGGAGGCTGAACCCATGTGGTTGAGGCTGCAGTGAGCTATGGTCATGCCAGTGCACTCCAGCCTGGGTGATAGAGTGAGATGTCTCAAAAAGGAAACAAATCACCCATAAATGGGTAATTGAGTTGGTTATTGTAGACACTTAATACTTAGAGAGCTAAGCTAGTTTTACCAAGAAGTTATGTTAATTTAATATTTCAGTATTACAAAACTGATGCATACTCATTTATAATTTTGACATGGAATGGTTCTGTTTTGTTTTATTAAATTTGAACTTAAAGTTCTCTGTGAGAAGAGATTTGTATAATAAGTTCCTTAAGCCTCTCAAATTAATATTTTAGCCACTCATACTTAGAGCAGTGTTTCTAATGTAATGCTACATACAAGGCCCAGTGTTATTTATAGTTTCACCTTTTCTCTTAATTCTTCATTAAAGCATATTTGAATCCAGGTAGGAGGCATTACAGGGGATAACCTTGAATTTATTTTTGAAGGGTAAATCATTTACAAGTGGCATTAACTGTTAAGTGTGGAGAACAGCGTATCCTACAACTGCTTTGTGACAATGACACTATTTTTGCTACTTTCGAGAATAAGTACATTCCTACTTCATTGACTTTAGTGCAAATCTCATTTCCTGGTTTATATCCATTACAAATTAGATATGACCCTGAGAGCAAAATCCCTTAATAAACCTAGGTAAAAGCAATTTGAAGTAATACGATGCTTACTCCAGTGACACCACTAGGTGTGGTGTTTGCATCAAGTCATTTTGGGGTACTTTATGGAAATGCTTCCTAGTAGGGAATTCCCTGACTTCACATTTTACAGAGATGACTCTCTCTCTCTTTTTCTTTCTAATGCCTACAAGAACTGGACAGCAAGGCTGCATTTAGTTAGGAGATATATACTATCCCCAACACATGGTGGATTGTTAATGTGAGGTCTGAGGATTCCAGTCATTTGAAACGAATGGCCGCCTAGATTTATGGCATTTTTCTGTATATTGAGAATAGGTAACTAAAATAAAAGTGGTAACTATATTTGCATGTGATTTGTATGTTATAGTTAACATTTAAATTCTTTTAAATATACTAAATTTTTTTTAATTGCCACATTAAGCCTCTTTAAGGCGCAGAGTGGCTTTCCACCTCAATTTTTGCTTTAATGTATGAACCCTAATGGGACCATAGTTCAACTAAAAGCACCTAACTCATGAATGATATTTGCTTCATGTTTGAACAACAAATGTTTTAACCCACTGTCTTCACTAATATTGTAACTACTGTCTTACAGATTGACTTGATGCAAAACATCACAAAGGCTCCATATTATACAGTATGCGATTTTTGAGGTATGAGCTTTAGAAACTTACCTCTCATGTGGCATGTACATCAGGCTTTAACTTCAGTTTGATCATTTCGGGGAAATTTATGCATTTCTTTTTTTTCTCTCCATGATATTTTTAGAATATTAAAGGGGCTGTAGAGGTATTTTTGGATCCTTACTAGGATTCTTAGACTTAACAGATTTTCCTTTTTCACTAAATTGAGACACTAATTCTGGCAGATGATATCTCTTTCAGCTCTTCTAGCTAGCCTAACATTTATGCCTGCTTCTTGGAGTTCAAATCTGCAATTTCTATTTTGTGGTTTTGATTGCCTCATTTTAAGCGCTCATTTCCGTTCTTTAACAGTTTTCTATTTATTGAACTGGGATGATCTTGTTGGTGCTAACAGCCTGACATTGACATTTTTGAAACCGAAGCAGTTAAGATTCTATAAAAATAGAAATTTTGTATAAATGCTAAACCATTTAGTGCTTTTAGGTTCAGAATGCTTACAACCTGAGTTCTGGTTAGAGATGTTTTGATAAATTTGTATTGAAATAATTTAGCAACTGGGGAGTTTTTAGGCATTTCTAAGGCAGTGGCTCTATTCCAGTGAGTTTTTTTGTTATATTTCTGAAAACCGAAAATTTTTTTAGAAAAAAAAAATCTGTGTTCATGATTTATGGGATTTAAAAACCTTATTTCTAACTAATGGGGAAACTGCTCTTGATTTTTACAGTTTAGTTTGAAATCAGATGCTTCCTAGTTAGAAACAGATTTGTTGGTAGCAACAGATTACCTGATTTCTTCAGTGAAGCATTTAAGTTGCTCTATATTGACTGTAAAAACTTATTTTAATTATATACTCATGAACTGTTTGTATGTTGTCTTTTAGACTGGAGACTTTGAGCTTATTTTGTATTATGGTCATAATAACTTTTAACATACCCTGCAAACTAAGCATTTCTTTACGATTGGTTATCTTATTTAAGCCTCACAACAACCTTGCAAGTTAGATAGGTATTATCCTCATTTTATGTAAGAGACAACCAAGGCTTGGAGATCAAGTAATTTCTGCAAAGGCACACATACTTTTTCAGTGCTGGCACTGGGATTTGAGCCCAGATCTTTTTTTAACTTGTATTCTCTGCTGCCTTATGTTACTACTGTGTCACCAGAAAATGATACAAATATTTAACTCTTAATAGTAAAGGTAGTATAGGAGATATGTAAACATGATGAAAACAAGAAGTGAAGGTATTTTTAAATATTGGCAGACTTCAGTTATCTTTGTGTTTCAGAATTAGTCATGTGCTTGTTTTATTCCCTCATCTACTAACAGCTTACTGTGGTATTCATATAGACAAGTTCATACCCTGTCAGAAAAGATTATAAGCTCACTTATGTTTCAGTCCCCTTTCAGAAAGAAAGTAATGGTACGCTCTGATTTATATAGATGCATGTTAAATGTGCTGTTTTTAGATACATTAGGAATGTCTTTTCTTTTTGTTTTTTGAAGTGGAGTTTCGCTCTTGTTGCCCAGGATAGAGTACAATGGCAGGATCTTGGCTCACCGCAACCTCTGCCTCCCAGATTTAAGTGATTCTCCTGCCTCAGCCTCCTGAATAGCTGGGATTACAGGCATGCACCACCATGCCTAGCTAATTTTTTTTTGTACTGTTAGTGAAGATGGGGTTTCTCCATGTTGGTCAGGCTGATTTCAAACTCCTGACCTCAGGTGATCTGTCTGCCTCAGCCTCCCAAGGTGTTGGGATTACAGGTGTGAGCCACCATGCCTGGTCAGGAATGTCTTTTCATTAGTTTAAAAAAGTCATGCTCCATTGAGTTAATATTTTAGTGCTTTTAGACTTAGTATACTCAGAAAATATTCTTGCACATTTTTCTTGAAATTCCATAGATTTTATTTTCCCTTAGATTAGAAGTACTTAGCTTTATCTATGAACAAGTGGACTCTGAATATTAGAAGATGCTTCATTATGGAGTCTTAGTCATTTTAGTGTGCTAGGTTATAAACTTCATGAAGTTTGAGATTGAGATCCTTTAGAAGTAATGACTTGGCCGGGTGCGGTGGCTCACGCCTGTAATCCCAGCACTTTGAGAGGCCGAGGCGGGCGGATCACATGAGGTCAGGAGTTCAGGACCAGCCTGGCCAACATGGGGACACCCTGTCTCTATTAAAAAAAAAAAAAAAAAAAAAAAGTAATGACTTGTACCAGTTAGATATTCAAGTTTCATTGAACCTATTGTCTTCATTCAATATTAACAGTGATTACAGTAAGTACAGATCAAGATATCCAACTAATAGAGCCCATGCAAAATTTTATATTTAGTATTTTTGGGAGCAAGGAAAGATATACACTCTAAACGAAATATATATAGTATACAAACACTGCTGTCACTTTTGCACATAGAGGGAGGGGCAAAGGGTAGAGGAATAGGTTAGTTTCTGGCCTTGCCAGTGTCCTAAACTTTTCTAAAATATTATGGGTTCAGAAAGCATTTTTAGTAAATATCATAGAAGTTTTTTTTTTTTTTTTTTTTTTCCCCTCAAAGTTGTTCCTCTCAGGAGAAAATCAGTAGAAGAACTTACTTGGATTTTTCATATGCTACAACAGAGTATTTTGTGTTTTCTTCTTGATAGTTTATCATTGATGGCTGGAAGAATAAGACTCATGAGAAGTCTTTTTTTTTTTTCCCTGAGACAGAGTTTTGCTCTGTCACACAGGCTGGAGTGCAGTGGCATGATCTTGGCTCACTGCAACCTCCGCCTCCTGGGTTCAAGCAATTCTCCTGCCTTAGCCTCCCAAGAAGCTGGGATTACAGGTGCTTGCCACCACACCCGGCTGTTTTTTGCATTTTTAATAGAGACAGGGTTTCACCATGTTGGCCAGGCTGGTCTCGATCTCCTGACCTCATGATCTGCCTGCCTCAGCCTTCCAAAGTGCTGGGATTATAGGTGTCAACCACTGTGCTGGGCAAGAAGTCTTTTAACTCAGCTCTGTTTTGCTTATGAGGCAGTTGAAGCATAGAGCAGATACTTAGATAAGGACATGGTTTTACCCTTGGCTGTACCCCACTTGTTTGCTTATAAGCATCAGGTATTATTCTAAATAGTACTTAAATTTTAAATAGATTATGAACCACAACTTTCCATTATAGATTTTGGATTTCTGATACTTTACTTTTTATTTTCTTAAAATGTCTTCTTTTTTACTTTTAAAAATTTTGATTGCTATTCTTTACAGTTAAGGCATCTTCAGTGAGGTCTTCAATACTACAGTACCTAAATGTAATCAGTACTTAAGAAAATCTAACTTGGTAAGACATTGCCCCTCCCTGACATGCTGCCAGTGTTTTTTATTTTTATGACAGGAAAGACTGAAATTTTTTGACTGATTAACCCACTCAAGGTGGGAGAATTTAGAAAGAATTATTCTTACTATCAAGTCATGTGAGGAGAACTCTGGACCAGAGTGACTGATTGTCTCGTTTTGCCTAGGATAGGAGACTTTCAGTGCTAAAACCAGCAAAGTCACCCTAATCCCAGTAGTTATTTATATTTCTAAATGAGTCTTTAGAACAGTAGAAGAGACTGAAAAAGTTGGCATTTCATCCACTGAGAATCTCTTCCCAGTGAAAGACTTCTTATTAGACAGCTGAGTGCTTACATATAATGTATAGTATCTGTTATACTAAATATAATAGTAATGGTTAAATGTAAAAGTTGGGAGAAGAGAGAGGCTTGTATAAAGAAAGATTTGTGTTATTTGAAGTTCTAATCTTATACTTTTCTCTTTTTATAGAACTGATAGTGCATCAGCCGACCCAGATAATTTAAAATATTCTTCATCCAGAGATAGAGGTGGTTCTTCCTCTTATGGACTGCAACCTTCAAATTCAGCTGTGGTGTCTCGGCAAAGGCACGATGATACCAGAGTCCACACTGACATACAGAATGACGAAAAGGGTATATATATTTTCTTATTGCAACAAGCATGTTTTTTTGTTTGTTTTTTTTTAACCTATATATCCTACCCTCCTGCCTTCCTACACCTCAACTTTATAACTTTCTTCTAGTATGTTTAAAATATAAATAAAAAATTCACTGCTATTTCTGAAAACTTCATAGGAAGTTTATCTGCTTTATTATTTTTAAAATTTGAAATTTTTTCCCATACATAATTCATAAATGCAGCTTTCTTACAAAAGAGATACAATACTGTTTTTGTTTTCAAAATATTCAGCTAAGGTTGACGTTCCTCCTGGCTACTGTCTCTCCTCTAAACTTCAAGGAAGTTTTTAAACAAGGTGCAAAATTTGATTTAATTTAGTTTTCATTTTTCTGCTTACTTTCCAATGAAGGGATCAAAATGAAATTAATTTAACTTCTAAGGTATATTAAAAAGAAATCGAAATGATTTCAAGGCATACAGCACAGGAAAAAGGTAGGAGAAGCAAAGACTGGTTGAGCTGCAGATTGGGTGATTAGATCCTGAGCTATCAGGAATTGACTGAATGAAACGAAGAGCCATATTTCAGTAACGTAAACATTGCTGTTTGTAGGTGGCTACAGTGTCAATGGAGGATCTGGGGAAAATACTTATGGTCGGAAGTCGTTGGGGCAAGAGCTGAGGGTTAACAATGTGACCAGCCCTGAGTTCACCAGTGTTCAGCATGGCAGTCGTGCTTTAGCCACCAAAGACATGAGGAAATCACAGGGTAAGTCTCGGAAAACGGGTACCAATCGCATACACCTTCCAAAGACTTGTATCTCCTCTTACCCTGGATGCCTCTTACTAATGACTTTGGACAGGCATGAGTTGATTAGTCCACTGTACAAGTCAACTACTGTGCAGTTTGATTATTCTACTGTATAGGTAAAAATTGTTTGTATTCTTTTCCTGTGAGCTATTAATTTCCCATTAGAAAGGTTATAATACATTTTGAAAGAGTTATCTTAAAACAGGATTAGAAGACTGGATAAGATTTTACAGAAAGGGTTTGCCCAGTTATCATGGATACTGAGTGTATAGTGTATAGTGGACTCTTAACTGCAGCAAGACTTAGGTCTGTAGAGGATATGGATGTATATAGAGAGTTGGTACTTTTCTGTCTTTTTTTCTTTTTCTCTTTTAAGTTCAGGGTACATGTGCAGGATGTACAGCTTTGTTACATAGGTAAATGTGTGCCATAGTGGTTTGCTGCACAGATCATCCCATCACCTAGATATTAAGCCCAGCATCCATTAAGCTATTCTTGGCCGGGTGCGGTGGCTCACGCCTGTAATCCCAGCACGTTGGGAGGCCGAGGCGGGCGGATCACGATGTCAAGTGATCGAGACCATCCTGGCCAACATGGTGAAACCCTGCCTCTACTAAAAATACAAAAAAAATTAGCTGGGCTTTTTTTTTTTTTTTTTTTTTAAACTGTGTATGTGCTCTGTGTATCTTGGTGAAAATCTGTGTGCCTGTAGCTTTTATTGTTGGTATATAACTTTTAAAAAACTAATTTCTTTTTATAAGTTTTCACAAGTGGAATGATTAATTCAAAGGCTATGCTATTTCTTAATAGAGTGTTTGAAGCTTTAGACTTAGAATATTATAGAAGCTAAACAGTGACTCTAAAGCTATTTTAGTACAATTACTTTTCTCCAAAGGCTCAGGGTCATGTAGTTTACTAGTGACAGAGTTGTAAATAGAGCCTAATTTCCCAGCTGGTAACTTGATGACATTTTTGGTATCTATCCTTATTGAAATACTCTATGGGTTAGGGATTTGTAAAAATCCTATTCTCTCATTGTTGTTTCTTTTTTTTTTCTTCTTTTCTTTCTTTCTTTTTTTTTTTAATTTTTAAGTTCGGGGTACCAGGACAGGTTTGTTACACAGGTAAACTTGTGTCATGAGAGTTTGTGGTAGAGATTATTTCATCACCCAGGTGTTAAGCCTAGCACCCACTGGTTGTTTTTATTGATCCTCTCCCTCCTCCCACCCTTCACCCTTCAGGAGGCCCCAGTGTGTGTTGTTCCCTTTGTAGTTTTTTCTTTGTTTTTTTTTGTTTTGTTTTGTTTTGTTTTGAGATGGATTCTTGTCATGTTGTCTGGGCTGGAGTGCAATGGCGAGATCTCAGCTCACTGCAACCTCCACCTCCCGGGTTCAAGTGATTCTCCTGCCTCAGCTCCCAAGTAGCTGGGATTACAGGAGCGCGCCACCACACCTTTAGTAGAGACGGAGTTTCACCGTGTTGGCCAGGCTGGTCTTGAACTCCGGACCTCATGATCCTCCCGCCTTGGTTTACCAGAGTGCTGGGATTACAGGCATGAGCCACAGTAGCGGGCCGTGTAGTTTATTATAAATTTTTTCTCATACCTTAGAAATGTAACTGTCAGACTCTTTGTGATTTGTTGTTTATGTACATATTGGCTAATTATGGTAAATAGCACAGTTGAAAACATTTTGTAAAAATTTAGTTCTTTTTTTTTTTTTTTGAGACAAAGTCTTGCTCTGTCACCCAGGCTGGCATGCAGTAGTGTGATTTCATTGCAACCTTTGCTTCCCAGGCTAAAGCAATCCTCCCACCTCAGCCTCCCAAGTACCTGGCATTACAGCCATACAGGCATGTGCCACTATGCCCAGCTAATTTTTGTATTTTTTGTAGAGATGGGGTTTTACCATGTTGCCCACGCTGGTCTCAAACTCCTAGGCTCAAGTTATCTGCCTGCCTTGGCCTCCCAAAATGCTGGAATTACAGGCAAGAGCCACCTCGCCCAGCAAAAATTTAGTTTTTAAAGACATCTTTAATATACTAATAGTATTCACTATGTTTGCTTGTTTTTGTGATTAAAAAATAAAGGGGAGAAAAGTTGTGGTTTGCTACTTTTCTAGTGGAGGCATATCTTGCATGTGGTAGATGATAATTAGACATTTGTTGAACTAAGTATGTGATTATGGCTCCCTAAAACTTCATCCCAGGGAAATGATGGTAATGTGAATAAGAGGCTTTCCTGCAGTGGGATACCTAGATGATAAGTAGACGCTTATATCCTGTTTTTACCTGATTGAGACTTTATCTGTATCCTATGAAAGTCGTTTAATTTACCTATACCCAGGCTCTTTACCCGGATGTTTAAAACAGTTTGGAATGGACTCAAAGTTGTTCTTAAGCCTTTCTTTTTGTTCTTTCAGCCAGTCCTCTGGAATGAGCTGTTCCGTTGGCCGAGGGTGATTCATTTCTCATTTCCTTCAGCAAATATTTTTTTGAGGGTCTGTTATGTGCCAGGCACTCTGCTGGAACTTGGTATATAGAGATGAACAAAAGAATGATAGGACCTATATTCCCTGAGCTTTTATTGACTAGAGAACTATGACTTTGATGTAATTTTATTTGTGAGAGAGAGTCCTGCTATGTCACCCAGGCTGGAGTGCAGTGGGGTAATCTCGGCTCACTGCAGCCTCTACCTCATGGGCTAAAGTGATTCTCCTGCGTCAGTCTCCTGAATAGCTGGGACTATAGGTGCACACCACCTCACCTGGCTAATTTGTGTATTTTTTTGTATGTCTGTGGAGATAGGGTTTTGCCATGTTGCCCAGGCTGGTCTCGGACTCCTCAACTCAGGTGATCTACCCTCCTCCCAAAGTGCTGGGATTACAAGTGTGAGCCACCATGCCTGGCCTGATGTAATTTAAAAAATTTAAAAATGCCTATGCTTGTTTATACTCAGTGGACAACAAAATGTTTATTCACAGAGCGATCGATGTCTTACTCTGATGAGTCTCGACTGTCGAATCTTCTTCGGAGGATCACCCGGGAAGACGACAGAGACCGAAGACTGGCTACTGTAAAGCAGTTGAAAGAATTTATTCAGCAACCAGAAAATAAGCTGGTAAGTATAGTGTATTTGGAAATATGAAGATTTTTGTGTTTCCGTAATAAAGTAGATAGTGCTACCTCAAATAGTTTAAGAAGGGGGAAAACCTGTATTATGATGATCTAGAATTTGATGCTAATATGTAATTTTTTTTTTAAAGACAAGGTTTTGCCCTGTCACCCAGGCTGGAGTGCAGTGGCACAATCATAGCTCACTGCAGTCTCAAACTCCTGGATTCAAGCTATCCTCCCACTATAGCCTCCTGAGTAGCTGGGACTTCAGGCACGCACCGCTATGCCTGTCTGAGATGGAAGAATCCCTTGAGCCTAGGAGTTTAGTGTTTCGGTGAGATATGATCACACCTCTGCATGTCAACCTGGGCAACAGAGGAGTCCTTGTCTCTTAAAACAACAACAGAAACACAACAAAGTTTAGGAAAGGTTACAATTTTTTCTTCACTTTCTATACTTCAATTAAGAACTTGATATGGCCAGGCGTGGTGGCTCGCGCCTGTAATCCCAGCACTTTGGGAGGCCGAGGTGGGCAGATCACCTGAGGTCAGGAGTTCGAGACCAGCCTGGCCAACATGGAGAAACCCCATCTCTTTTTAAAAAATAAAATAAATAAATAAATAAAAATAAATAAAAAATAAAAAAGAACTTGATATGGGCCAGGTGCTGTGGCTCATGCATTTAATCCCAGAACTTTGGGAGGCCCAGGTGGGTGGATCAGGAGGTCAGGGGTTTGACACCAGCTTGTCCAACATGGTGAAACCTAGTCTCTACTAAAAATACAAAATTAGCTGGATGTGGTGGCACATGCCTGTAATCCCAGCTATTTGGGAGGCTGAGGCAGGTGAATTGCTTGAACCTGGAAGGTGGAGTTTGCAGTGAGCCGAGATCGTGCCGTTTGCATTCCAGCCTGGACAAAAAGAGTGAAACTCCATCTAAAAAATGGAAAAAAAAAAAAAAGCACTTGATATGGAGTAGGAGAAAATTAATGAAAATGGTCTAGTGAGGCAGATGACATTTGGATCAAAACAAGTTTCTCCTTCTTCCAAATTTTATTATGAGAAGTTTCAAATATATAGCAAGTTGAATTTGACATTGAATCTGTTAATACCCATCATCTAATTTTTGTCATTAACATTTTACCCTAAATACAGCTTTGTCACATGTCTCTCCATGTATCCCTCCATCATCAATCAGTTTTTCAAATGTATTTCAGAGTAAATAAAACAAGATTTTTGAGTTTATTCTTTTGTTGATGATCATGCCTCAGTGTTTACAATGGGTGAATTTCTTTTTATAGTCTGAAAGGAAATGTGACATTCCTGATATATGCTCATGGGGAATGGGAATAATAAGGAAACTAAAGTGCTGTTGAATTAAAATTTGGAGGGACGACAAATCAAAAAGTACATAGTGCTATTAAAAGTATAGGAATTTGAAATGTTTATTAATGTGTTTTCTTTTAAAGGTACTAGTTAAACAATTGGATAATATCTTGGCTGCTATACATGATGTGCTCAATGAAAGGTAAGTAACTAATAATGGTTCAGTTTAAATGACTTTATATTTTTAGAAATTACTTAAAAATACACAAGAAGACAAACCCATTAGCTTTATTTGTAAACATCTTTTGAGATTTCAGTGGGTCCTCTTGTAATTTTTGTCTGCATTATGTATATGTTAATTACCGTTGGATACAAATGGAATGCATTTGAAAAGGAATACTTTGTGTGTGTATGTACGTATTTGTGTATTTATTTTTCGAGTTGGAGTCTCACTCTGTTGACCAGGCTGGAGTACAGTGGCGCGATCTCAGCTTACCCCAACCTCTGACTTCTGGGTTCAGGCAATTCTCCTGCCTCAGCCTCCCAAGTAGCTGGGACTACAGGCACACGCCACCACTCCTGGCTAATTTTTGATAGGGTTTCACCATGTTGGCCATGCTGGTCTCAAACTCCCGACCTGAGTTGATCCACCCGCCTCCGCCTCCCAAAAAGCTGGGATTATAAGGGTGAGCCACCATGCCCGGCAGGAATACTTTATATGTTTAATTTGCTAGTCTCATGGGTAACTGAGCACTTACTTGTGGAATGGCATAAATTCTTGATGCAGGCATGAATGAATACAATTAGTTTTTGTAAACCAGAGAATTTGAAATTGCTTAGAGAATAGAGGTGAAAAGGAGCATCCTTCTTTGGTTAAGAGTGGATTCAAACCATCTATTCTCTGGTTACTGGAGTCTCCAAAGTCATTTTTTCTTAAGGTGATTTCCACAGAATTGCAGTGTTGGCAAGCATCTCAGCTTGTCATAAATCTCAGTACTTTTTGATGGTTTTATTTTATAGAGTTGCTTATTAAAGTTATACGTAAATCATTCCTGTTATCTTTTTAAGTTTCTGTATTTGCCTAGTACCATTTTTTATTTTATAGTCATTACATATTAAATATTACATAGAATATAGTTATGTATAGTGTGTTTTATCCAATTATTTGTTGCTGCCCTTTTCTGAGAGTTGTTTAATATAGTTTGAGATGGAATTTAGCATTTGGAGGCCTTCCCTCACTGTAAATAATTGATTTTGTAAAAAGAAAGTCTAATGTCAGACAGATACTTTTTGGCAATGCAGGCTAGATAGAATATAATATTTAGAGTGGAGAAAATTTCAACCTCTTACATAGTTTGAATAGAAATTTTAAAAACCATTTAAGACATTGTTTTATAAGATGTGTCACTTGTGTCCTTATAGAAAACTTAAGTCTTTTGTGTTTGTTTTTTGTTTGCATTTAAATAAACAGTAGCAAATTGCTTCAGGAGTTGAGACAGGAGGGAGCTTGCTGTCTTGGCCTTCTTTGTGCTTCTCTGAGCTATGAGGCTGAGAAGATCTTCAAGTGGATTTTTAGCAAATTTAGCTCATCTGCAAAAGATGAAGTTAAACTCCTCTACTTATGTGCCACCTACAAAGCACTAGAGACTGTAGGAGAAAAGAAAGCCTTTTCATCTGTAATGCAGGTAAGAATGAAGGGCAAAAAATGCATGATGTGCTTGGGAAGAAAATTGTCCCATAACACATGCCCTTGGAGGGGAACTTGAAGAAGGGAAACATAGAATTGGGATTATCTGCTGATAGGAAATATGTCTTAGAAATTCCTGTTTCTCATTTTGAGTAAAGGATATACCTTGAAGTTAGAATTGAAATGTTAGTTTTGAGATTTTTTTCTGTTTTGTTTTTAGAAATGTTTTTTTGAGGTTGTCCAGGACCAGAATGATTTGCAAATTTGGAAATAGGAACTCTACTAGGAATGCTGGATAGAAGAATGCTTCACATTTGTTGAGGGAGACGAACTAAATATCACAACTCCTTTCTGAGCCTTTGGGTTTGATAATGTACCCCAAATTCTTATTCCAGATGGTATAAGATAATTATGTGTAAATGAATACTAGCTCTCCTTAGTTTTATTTCACATTTTTGTATCTGAATATATTAAAAAATCATTCTTTTTTTTTTTCCTTTTTTTTTTTTTGATATGGAGTCTCGCTCTGTCAACCAGGCTGGAGGGCAGTGGCATGATCTCGGCTCACTGCAACCTCCGCCTTTTTGGTTCAAGCGATTCTCATGCCTCAGCCTCCTGAGTAGCTGGGATTACAGGTGCCCACCACCATGGCTGGCTAATTTTTGTATGTTTGCTAGAGGCAGGGTTTCACCATGTTGGCCAGGACAGTCTCAAACTCCTGACCTCAAATGATCCACCCACCTCAGCCTCACAAAGTGCTGGGATTACAGGCATGAGCCACTGCACCTGGCCTAAAATGATGGTTTTCTGATTCTAGCATTTATTTTATAAGATTACTATGTAAAGCAGAGCTTTTCCTTTTTTAGGGAAAAGTGTTTTTTAACAGTGCAAAATATTCTATCAATAGAATGCCATATAATTATTTATTATTTCATTTTATTTTTGCCATATATGTATTTTAAAAATTTATGTATAATGGTAACGTGAGCCTGCATGTTATTTATGTGTGGTGCCATGCTTACCTTCTTTAATTCTAATTTGAAGCAAGTACTAATATACTAAAGCATAAATTATATAAAATTTGTTTTATATTTTAGTTTGGAAAGTAATTGTTGCATTTTATAGAAAAGTTTCCCAAGTCCATTTTACTTTTTTACTTGAAATTTAATCACAGGTAGAGTCTTAAAGAGAGCATTTGACATAATGTAAACCGATGTTATTAAGGACTAATGTTAACAGATGTCCAAGGACTAATATTAACAAACATTGAAGAGAAAACAGAATTTGTTTTTAGCCTAACATCTTAGTAGAGTGAAATTATTTTCTATTTATTTTTTATATGTATTTATTTATTTATTTATTTTTGAGATGTAGTCTTGCTCTGTTGTCCAGGCTGGAGTGCAGTGGCATGAGCTCAGCTTACTGCAACCTCCGCCTCCTGGGTTCAAGCGATTTTCATGCCTCAGCTTCCCAAGTAGCTGCGATTACAAGTCAATTTTGTTTGAACTAAAACTACAGAATCTATTTTTCTTGGTCATATACTCAGTTGTTCACTTAGTCACTTTGTAAAAAATGAATCTAATTTGCTTGTTTTCTCCCTATTTTGTTGAATATTCACGGTTTGTAACTTTTATTTTTAAGCTTGTAATGACCAGCCTGCAGTCTATTCTCGAAAATGTGGATACACCAGAATTGCTTTGCAAATGTGTTAAGTGCATTCTTTTGGTGGCTCGATGTTACCCTCATATTTTCAGCACTAATTTTAGGGTGAGTTCCTCACTCCCCTGTTCAGATCATGGGGTAAGGGGGATGGTTGTGTGTGTGAGAAACTGGGGAATCAGATGGAAAACAATGCCTCTACTCCTTTGAATATAATCAGTGATATTTGAGGGTCCAGGATTGAATGCTGCATTTTTATTAAAAAATGTCATTTGCATTTTTCTTTCTGACATTTATACTTAAAATATTTGATGGAAATAAATTATTTCATTGTTGTCAGAAATGTACTTCTTTTATTTTCGTGCCCCTTCTCCCCTTTCTAAGTTTCTAGAATGTCAAGTAAGTAGAACAAAGATGCTCCATCTAAGATCTTTTACTGTGAAATGGTCCACAGGTGAATGGCAGTAATACCTTAAAATGATTGGTCCCCTCTCTCTTTGTTTCCATCAAGGATACAGTTGATATATTAGTTGGATGGCATATAGATCATACTCAGAAACCTTCACTCACACAACAGGTGTCTGGTAAGTCTTGCAGCCTATACCAGTCATTTAAATACTGTCGGGGAGGAGCATTGGTCCCCCAGTGATCATGTATCAATACCATTTCTTTAATGATCCAAGGAAATTAATTGCTTCACAGAAATGTTTTATTGCAAATGAGCATTATTTGTTAGCTAAATATATCTTGTTTTTTGAGACGGAGTCTTGCTCTGCTGCCAGGTTGGAGTTCAGTGGCGCTATCTCGGCTCACTGTAACCTCTGCCTTCTGGGTTCAAATGATTCTCCTGCCTCAGCCTCCTGAATGCCTGGGACTACAGGCACGTGCCACGACGCTCAGCTAACTTTTGTATTTTTAATATGTTGGCCAGGATGGTCTCAATCTCTTGACCTTGTGATCCACCTGCCTCAGCCTCCCGTAGTGCTGTGATTGCAGGCATGAGCCACCGTGCCTGGCCCTAAATATATTTTTTCAGAGGAAATTAGTAGTAGATGGAGAAAGTAAGTACAGATAGAACTTACCCAAGTTATTTGTAGTTTGTACTGGTAGGGTAAGAGTATATGGTAGTGGCAATACCGTGAAGTGGACAATGGAAGATCCTAGTTATTTTACTTTTTGTTGTTTCTCTGGCTATTTTTTTTTTTTAAGTGAAATACAGGATTAATTTGGAGAGTTGTCACAAATGAAAAATCATGTTTTTTCCATTTTTTTTGGAGTTAAGTGAACGGCTAGCTTGCCTCATTCGCACATTTCAGCTTGTTTCAAGTGTCATAGCTTCTCATAACTTACTTGGTGCAATAAACTTTTGAAAATAGGGTATTCAGGTGATAGTGGTCTGTTTCATTTTCACTGAGGTGATGAGTATACGCCTTTGATGGTTAGATGTGGACCTAGGATTAGCGAGGCCAATGGTAGATTGTGGCATTTTAGTCTTTTTTTGTTTTTTTTTTTGATTTGTTTTGAGACTGGGTCTCACTCTGTCACCAGGCTAGAGTGCAGTGCCGTGATCTCGACTTGCTACAACCTCAGCCTTCTGGGTCCAAGTGATTCTCCTGCCTCAGTCTCTGGAGTAGCTGGGATTACAGGCGTGTGCCACCACACCCAGCTTATTTTTGCATTTTTAGTAGAGATGGGGTTTCACCATGTTGGCTAGGATGGTCTCCATCTCTTTACCTCGTGATCTGCCCGCCTTGGCCTCTCAAAGTGCTGGGATTACAGGCATGAACCACCGTGCCTGGCCCAGCGTTTTAGTCTTAAGTCATGTGTAGTGACAATATAGTTAAGAAATTTATTGAAAAAGTAAGGAAATAATGTTTACATGTTAATTTTTACAGCATTAAAGATGTATTGGTTCATCATGATCAGCATGTTTAACAGTCTTATGATATAGGATGTGTTTTAGGATACACTGCTTGAAAACCAGGTACCTCTTAAAACAAGCCTCTGATATTTTTTTAATTTGAGATTTTCTCCCCCATCCTCTTTCATAATTTCTTACATGATTCCAAGGGTGGTTGCAGAGTTTGGAGCCATTTTGGGTAGCTGATCTTGCATTTTCTACCACTCTTCTTGGTCAGTTTCTAGAAGACATGGAAGCATATGCTGAAGTGAGTATACAGAAAGCTGTTTCTTAAAATTTCTGTTAAGAAAAAAATAAAAATCTTAAATTGTGCTAGATTTAAGATAGTTCCAACCTTCTGACATTTAAGCAGATATTACAAGCTCATTGCAATATTTTAAACATATTTTTTTCAGATGTTTTTAAGTTACCGGGAGAATTACTGGAAAGACTAAAACGTTGCAAGCTTCGTATTTCACAAAGCTCTACGTACTCTTGGTAGCTGGTATTTTTCTAAAGACATTTTCTGCTGTATTTTATTTTTTGTTCCCAGAAGAGTCTTAAAGCAAATTGATGTTCACACACACACACACACACACAACCAAAAGCCCCTAAAGACTTTGTTCTTAGATACATACAGGAAATCTTGAATCAAACTTTGGAGGACAGGCCTTGGCTTCAGCCTGCTTTTGCAGCTATCCCAATATAGCATAGGAGCTTTAAGAGTGCTGCTGAAACCGTTGTTACTGGTACTTGGCTTTTCTGGCCCCACTGTTGTGGCTTAACTCTGTTCGTCTCTTATCTGAATCTCTTTGTGTTTCTCCCCTATTCAGATCAACCAGTCAAGGCTCCCATAAAGATTTAGCCTCATCTTGTTTTTTTCATCTTTGCTACTTATAGTCAACAGGAATTCAGTACCTTTAGCTGTACTGATACGTTTACTCTTTCCTAGAAAAGCAAGGAAATGTTTTGCTTCTGCATTTATTTCTTTGCCTCCACACCTAGAACGTCTTTTTTTGTAGCTCATCTTTAAAATTGTTGTACCTTTCAGAAGCCACACATTCTGGTTTGCAGAGATGCTTCCCCTTGTTATCCTTAAGATCTCATCTCTTCTGTTATTTTGGTGCTTAATGTTAGGTAGATACATATATTGGTTCTAGTATCCCATTTTTTGCGACTCTTATCCTTTTCGTATATCATAGTTCCTCAAACAATCTGTAGGCCAGGTCTTATGACCTCCTTTTGCTCTACATGTGTATGTGCTTGGTTTAGAGGACTTACTCTTGAGCTGAGTGGCTCAAGGAATACCTAGAATGAGATTTTTAGCAGAAAACTAATTGAGGAATGGCAAAAGGTTCTGGCTCCATTTATTCCTATATATAACTAGAGCATATGTACTAGAATTTATTTTTCCCCAACAGCTTTCTGAATTGGTATGTGAGATTATTTCCTTAATCCGTTGTCTCTTGGGTTTAATGTTAGCTTTTTGAAATAATTAGGCAAAACCCATTTTTATATTTAGAGTCATGAATATTTTCATGGACCACACAATTCCTCTTTCTAAAAATCTATTCTAAAATGAATTGGTTTAAATATTTGAGAGTTGTTTGTTTTTTTTTTTTAAACAATGCACTACTTAAGAATGCTGTGAATTCACATCTAGGACCTCAGCCACGTGGCCTCTGGGGAATCAGTGGATGAAGACGTCCCTCCTCCGTCAGTGTCATTACCAAAACTGGCCGCACTTCTCCGGGTATTTAGTACTGTGGTGAGGAGCATTGGGGAACGCTTCAGCCCAATTCGGGGTCCTCCAATTACTGAGGCATATGTAACAGATGTAAGTGCTTTTAGGCGTTTCAAGTGTCATTCAAAAATAAAATTGTTTTACATTGTAAATGCTTCTCTTTACCTAGTATACTGTTATTAATCCTTCATTTGTTTAGCATGTGTCTATGTCTGTATATATGTATATACCGTCTGATTGCTTTTATAAATCGCCAGAAAAGGAATCCTATTATATTTCATCCTCCTTTCATCCAACTCCCCTACTCTTCCATGACAAAAGGCCACTCTGAATTTTAAAATCTTATTCTTTTGTTTTAAAATAATATTTATTATAATTTTACTTTTAAATTGTTGGGTTTCCTTGTAGTTTTTCAACACACTACGAATAGCACACTATAGGAAAAGCCTCAGAAAGTAATCTCTGAGCATAAGATGGAACTCCTGTGAAAACTTGTATATCTTTGTATTCTTTGATAGCCTGGTATCAAAGACATAAATTAAAAACAAGGTAGTTAGATTGCCACACTTCAGCAGCCTCAAACATTAGCTGCGCTGTAGCACATCCAATGAGGGTTCAGTGCAAAAGACAGGAGAAACAAATCCCAGGCATTGTACTCTGCTTTGAATAAGGAGAGAGAAGCGTGTGTGTTGCAGTCATAAAAGATTTAATCTAACTGATTAAAATTTTACTGTTAGGAATAAAACTCGCTTTTCGGAGCATATAATTTTGCTGAACATATTGCTAGATAAAAATAGGATATTGAGTATATAGATACATAAAATGTTTAGTAAGTTGTGTATTCGAGCAGAAATGTCAGATCTTAAAGATAAATGAAACCAGTATATTGGTATTTTAAATGAATATGGTTTCAAAACGGTTTAATATCTTTGCTTCATTTTTAATATCTAAAGGTGTTTGAAGACTGCAGAGTTGAAATAAAAAGCCATTAACTTAGATGTAAAATAAAAGGGACATAATTTATAGGATAGGTGTATATGAGGATCTTTTAGGCCTTTGAGATGATAGAATGGTGGGTTTTTTTTTTTTTTTTTTTTTTTAAATAAAGATTGGGTTTCATCCTTATGGCCAGGCTGGTCTTGAACTCCTGACCTCAGGTGATCCACCCACCTCGGCCTCCCAAAGTGCTAGGATTACAGGCGTGAGCCACCCCGCCTAGGCTTTTCTGTTTTTTTTTTGGAGTTAGGGCCTTACTCTATCATCCAGCCTGGAGTGTAGTGGTGCAATGATAGCTCGTTGTAGCCTTGAACTCCTGGGCCCAAGTGAGCCTCCCACCTCACTCAGCCCTATAAGGGACTGCCACCATATCCAGCTTTTATTTTTTTCTTTTTAAAGTGGAGTAGTGTAATCACAACTCAGTGTATCCTCTGCCTCCTGTAATCAAGTGATACTCCCACCCCAGCCTCTCAAGTAGTTGGGACTACAGGTGCATGTGACCATGCCCCAACTAAGTTAAAAAAATTTTGGTAGAGATGAGGTGTTAGGTTAACTTGGCTGGTCTCAAACTCTTAGACTCAAGCAAACCGCCCAGCTAATCCTCTCAAGGTGCTAGGATGATAGACATGAGTCACTGTGCCCAGCCTCAAAGGATGCTTTTAATGAAAACTATGGGTAGACTAAATAAAATCCTGTATGTGTTCGTTGTTAAATACTGTAGAAATATTTTTTAGCATTTATTTGCTCTGTGTTTTTCCCCTATTTTATTAAGAAATATAGTACACAGTTATTGGCCATTATAGTTTAGTGGGGGATTTTGTGTGTATATTGGAAAAATATGATTTTTGAAGATATTAAGTGGTAAGCATGACAATACTTATCTTTCAAAAGAGACAATCAGCAGATAGAAACTTTAATAAGCTTAAGGTGACTTATATGTACAGTTTTAAAAGATTGATTCCCAAAAGCCCAAGAGCCAGCTTGTAGTATGTGTGGGCAGGCTATTCCCTTGCTGTCAGTACCATTACTGTCATGGTGTATTTCATGATAAAGATTCTGAGCTTCAGCCATTTAGTGACATTGGGGGAAATGAAGTGGGTACATGGGAAATAGAGGATGGCAGATTCCGTTTCCTGTCATAATAGCACTTTAGGATTTTTTATTGAAGATCATGTTTACATACTGTACTAAAGCTATTGTTATTATTCAACTACTGAGAGCTAGAATATTAAGAGGCAAGTAGTTAATTTTGAATTAAAATTGCATTAAATAGAAGTATTTTCTTGCTTTGTGGAAGCATGTGAATTTTTTTAAAAAGCTGCTTGTTTTCCCCATTTACAGGTTCTGTACAGAGTAATGAGATGTGTGACGGCTGCAAACCAGGTGTTTTTTTCTGAGGCTGTGTTGACAGCTGCTAATGAGTGTGTTGGTGTTTTGCTCGGCAGCTTGGATCCTAGCATGACTATACATTGTGACATGGTCATTACATATGGATTAGACCAACTGGAGAATTGCCAGACTTGTGGTACTGATTATATCATCTCAGTCTTGAATTTACTCACACTGGTATGTGAACCATTCCTTTTTAATGTGTTCGTTTATCCAGGCCCTTAAATTGATGTGTAAGAAATTAAGGGCTTTGGCTGGGTGTGATGGCTCACGCTTGTAATTCCAGCACTTTGGGAGGCCAAAGCAGAAAGATTGCTTGTATCTAGGAATTCTGGTACAGCCTGGGTAACATAGTGAGACCCCATCTCTACAAAAAAAATAAAAAATTAGCTGGGGTGTAGTGGCATGCACTTACAGTGTTAGCTCTACCTGGGAGGTTGAGGCAGGAAGATTGATTAAGCCCAAGAGCTTGAGGCTGAAGTGAGTTCTGATTGTGCCACTGCACTCAGCCAAGATGACAAAAAGGCCCTGTTTCCAAAAAAAAAAAAAAAATAATAAAAAGTCTTTGTTTTGTTATATTATTTTTTAGTGTACATTCATCGTTCTTATAATCTAGCATGCTTTCGTTTTAGTGTCTACTTTTATTTATTTTGTTTATTTTTTGAGGCAGAGTCTCTGTCACCCAGGCTAGAGTGCAATGGTGGTCTCGGCTCACTGTAACCTCCGCCTCTTGGGTTCAAGCAATTCTTGCCCCTTGGCCTCCCAGGTAGCTGGGATTACAGGCACGTGCCACCACACTCGACTAAGTTTTGTATTTTTAGTAGAGATGGGGTTTCACTATGTTGGCCAGGCTGGGCTCAAACTCCTGCTTGCCTTGGCCTCCCAAAATGCTGGCATTATAGGTGTGAGCCACTCTGCCTGGCCTATTTACCTCTGTTTTTCTTTTTCTTTTCTTTTCTTCTCTTTCTTTCTTTCTTTTTTTGAGATGGAGTCTTGCTCTGTCACCTAGGCCTGGAGAGCAGTGGCTCGATCTAGGCTCACTGCAACCTCCGCCTCCCAGGTTCCAACTATTCTCCTGCTTCAGCCTCCCAAGTAGCTGGGACTACAGGCACCTGCAACCTTGCCTAGCTAATTTTTGTATTTTTTAGTAGAGATGGGGTTTTACCGTATTGGCCATGCTGGTCTTGAATTCCTGACCTCGTGATATGCCCGCCTCGGCCTTCCAAAGTGCTAGGCTTACAGGTGTGAGCCACCGTGCCTGACTTTACTTTTAATTAAAAAATTTTTTGAGACAGAGTCTCACTCTTGCACAGGAGGAAGTGCAGTGGCATGATTTTAGCTTACTGCAGCCTCAACCTGTTGAGTTCAGGTGATCCTCCCACCTCAGCCTCCCAGGTAGCTAGGACTACGGGTACGCACCACCACGCCTGGCTAAATATTTGTGATATTTTGTAGAGATGGGGTTTTGTCACGTTGCCCAGGCTGGTCTTGAATTCTTGGGCTCAGGCAGTCTACCTGCCTTGACCTCCCAAAGTACTAGGATTATAGGCATGAGCCACTCTGCCAGGCCTCTACTTTTAGTGGTTGATAGCTAGTCTCAGTGTATCTTTACTCATTTTTGTGTGTGTTTTGTTTGGTTTTTTTTTTTTTTTTTTTGAGAGAGTCTTGCTCTGTCACCCAGGCTGGAGTACAATGGTGCGATCTCAGCTCACTGCAAACTCTGCCTTCTGGGTTTAAGCAGTTCTCTGCCTCAGCCTCCTGAGTAGCTGGGACTACAGGCATGTGCCACCATACCCGGCTAATTTTTGTATTTTTAGTAGAGATGAGGTGTCACCATCTTGGCCAGGCTTGTCTTAAACTCCTGACCTCATGATCCACCCACCTTGGCCTCTCAAAGTGCTGGGATTATAGGTGTGAGGCACCATGCCTGGCCACTTGTTTTTGTTTTTGCTTTTTTTTCCAGTGAAACATTGCTCTATGCCCTAGATTCTTTTTTTCTTTTCTCTCTCTCTCTCCGTTTTTTTTTTTTTTTAGACAGGATCTTGCTGTATTGTCCTGGCTGAAGTGCAGTGGTGTAATCAGAGCTCACTGCAGCCTCAAACTCCTGATCACTCAAGCAATCCTCCCACCTCAGCCTCCCGACTATCTGGGACTACAGATGCATGCCACCAAGCCTGGCTAGCCTTTGTATTTTTTGTAGAGAAGGGGTCTCACTGCATTGTTGAGGCTGGCCTCAAATTCCTGGCCTCAAGCAATCCTCCTGCCTTGGCCTCCCAAAGTGCTGGTATTACAGGTGTGAGCCATCATGCCTGGCCTTCTTTAATTTCTTAACCATAAATCTCCCCCCTCCCTCACTTTTGTTATGGACATTCTGAAGCACATAAAAATAGGGAGAATAGTATAATAAATGTGTACATGTTGAATATTCAACTTCTATAATTAGAAACAAATGGTCCATCTGGTTTCATCTAGGCCTCTTTGCTGTGTTTTCATCTCCATCTGGATTATTTTAAAGCAAATTCTAGATGGCATTCTGCTGGGCATTTCTGCCAGAGTTAACCCTTTCTAATGTGAAAAAATGTCCACGTTAACTGTAAAATACATGTGTCCTATTTAGGTGTCTAAACATTTTAATTCCAGTGTTAAGGCCTTAAAATATGCCTTAGATGTAAATTTTTTCTAAATTAAAAGACTTTTTTTTAAAAAGATACACAGCAAAATTAAGCAGAAAACAATGAATTTCCATATACTGTCTTCACCCCAACAGTTTCCATATCAACATATTGTGTTAGTGTGGTACATTTGTTACAAAGGAGCAAATATTGATACATTATTATTATTGACTAATTCTATAGTTTATTCCAGGTTTCACTTTATGTTATGTATTCTACAGACTTTAACAAAATGTATGATGACATGTATCCCCTATTACCCTATTTAGGATAGTTTTACACCCTAAAAATCTTTTTCACTCCATCCACTCATTCCTCGGTCTCTCTCCCCACTCGTCCCTCCTTCCACCTCAAGCCCATGGTAACCCCTGATCTTTTTACTGTCTTCATGGTTTTGCCGTTTCCAGAATGCCATGTAGTTAGAACTATATTGTATGTATCCTTTTCATTTGGCTTCTTTCACTTAACAGTGTGCATTTAAGGTTTCTCCATGCCTTTTTGTAATTTGAGAAGCTCATTTAAAAAAAATTTTATTCTTTTAGATTGTTGAACAGATAAATACAAAACTACCATCATCATTTGTAGAAAAACTGTTTATACCATCATCTAAACTACTATTTTTGCGTTATCATAAAGAAAAAGAGGTAAGTAATACATTGATAATGAATTTTGTCAACTTGAGTCACTGAAGAGTTGGACCTAATGTTGCTTACAAGGCTGCATGAGTAAAATTGAGTGAAATGAGAAATGTTAGATTTAGAATATAGTGATTGTATTTGTTCTTTTAAGTTTATGTTTTTTGATAATCATACTGAATACTTTGATGAATGATGTGCCTGATACTCTTCAGACTGTGCATCTTTTGCTGTTATTTGTTAAATTTTCATAAGGGTAAAACCAGCTGATACACATTTATAAAGTTACAAATTAAGAAGTACTGTGCATTTTGTAAACAAAAAGACTGGCTTTTCAACCACCCCCAGTCACCTCCACCACAGACTTTTCTGGTAGATTTTTACAAAAATCAGTCTTAAGCCGCTGTTTGCATGTCTTTTGTTGTTGATTATGTTAAAAAACAGTCATTTAGGAAATTTCATATTTACAGTTTTCATTTACAGCACTCTTGTGATAAAACTTTGTAGATTTGAAATAGCTACTGATATGTGTCAGTTTTCTGATTGGTTTTTAAAAAATTAAAATAATAAGTGTTAGAGGCAGTGAATTGATTAATCTTAAATTTATTTGTATCATCAGCACTATACAGATAGTGATTTATTTTCCGTATAATATTAGAAGATTTATTTTCCATTTAATTATCACTTCCTTGAATTTTTCGTTTTTCAGGTTGTTGCTGTGGCCCATGCTGTTTATCAAGCAGTGCTCAGCTTGAAGAATATTCCTGTTTTGGAAACTGCCTATAAGTTAATATTGGGAGAAATGACTTGTGCCCTAAATAACCTCCTACATAGTCTGCAACTTCCTGAGGCCTGTTCTGAAATAAAACATGAGGCTTTTAAGAATCATGTGTTCAATGTAGACAATGCAAAATTTGTAGTTATATTTGACCTCAGTGCCCTGACTACAATTGGAAATGCCAAAAACTCACTAATAGGGGTGAGTCTTTAATTGTAATGACTTTATTTTATCCACAGTTAAACCTTTTCTTATTACTTATTGATGTATTTCACTGTCATGTCAACATGTCTGTAGGATCACTGTGTGTAACACATAGCCATATTTAAGAAATGCCTGGATAAATAAAATTGCTAGGACCATTTACTTGTCATTATATTTAACTTGTCTTTTTCCTTTCCCGTGATGCATCTTGATAAAGTTTTTTATATTAGTTTTATTTTCTAGAAAATGTCTTATGAATTTCTCCTATTTGCTCTAGCATGCTTATAGAAAATGTCAATGTTTCTTACAGCTCAAATTTGTATCGTTCTTTTAAAATGCAGTCTCTCTTCTTCCCCTGGTACTTTTTTCTTTCTTGCTACTGAAGTTAGTTCTTATCCATAGTCTTATATTTTGGCTGTCTACTTTTCCCTAGGAACATTCATAGAGTTGAATATTCCTTATATGAAATACTTGGGACTGGAAGTGTTTTAGATTTTGGAATATTTTCCTAACACTGGTGAGCATCCTTAATCTGAAAATCCTAAATCTAAAATGCTCCAAAATTTGAAACCTTTTTGAGCACCAGTATGATGCCCCAAGTGGAAAATCTCACACCTGACCTCATGTCATGAGTCCAAACTTTGTTGTATGCACAAAATTATATACAGTATTGTATAAAATGACCTTTGGGCCATGAATAGAAGGTGTCTATGAAACATAAATGAATTTTGTGTTTAGACTCAAATATATGCAGATATTCCAAAATCCAAAAAATTACAAAGTCTGAAACGCTTCTGGTCCCGAGCATTTTGAATAAGGGATACTCAACCTGTATTCTTTCTTTTAGGAAAAAAAATTTTTTTTAAGTTTTTTTTATTTTTTATTTTTGATACAGCGTGTTGCTGTTGTCGCCTTGGTTGGAGTGCAATGGCGTGATCTCTGCTCACTGCAACCTCCGCCTCCTGGGTTCCAGCAATTCTCCTGCCTCAGCCTCCCAAGTAGCTGAGATTATAGACGCCTGTTACCACACCTGGCTAATTTTTGCATTTTTAGTGGAGATGGGGTGGGGTCGGGGGGAGGGTTTCACCATGTTGGCCAGGCTGGTCTCTAACTCTTGATCTCAGGTGATCTACCTGCCTTGGCCTCCCAAAGTGCTGGGATTATAGGCGTGAGCCACTGTGCTCTGCCTGTTTTTTTTTTTTTGTAAAGTAATTCTGGTGGCCCTGCTCTTGATTCATATTTATTGCTTATGGCTTGTGTATTTCTTCTTCCTATTGGACCACGCAGAGTGGAAAAACATTATTTTTAATAGAAAGTAATAGGTGTAGGCTAGGCGCTGTGGCTCAGGCCTATAATCCCAGCACTTTGGGAGGCCAAGGCAGGTGGATCGCCTGAGATCAAGAGTTAGAGACTAGTCTGGCCAACGTGGTGAAACCTTATCTCTATTAAAAATGCAAAAATTAGCCGGGCGTGGCGGTGCGCACCTGTAATCCTAGCTACTCAGGAGGCTGAGTCGGGAGAATTGCTTGAACCCAGGAGGTCAAGGTTGCAGTGAGCTGAGATCATGCCACTGCACTCCAGCTTGGGTGACAGAGCCAGACTCTGTCTCAAAGAAAGAAAGAAAGAAAGTAATGAGTGTAATTAGGGGATAAGGTTTTTAGGAGGAAAATGGTAAATTTTGATATTTGTGCTTGCATGTGCTCCATGTTGTTTGATTGGATTGCCTTGTGTCATTCCATAGCTGCTTCCCTTATTGCCAGTTATGGCTTATGTTTAAAGTCTGCAGTAAACTCGTCTTCATACATGAAAGCTTGATTTTTGAGGAATTCCCATTATTTACAGACTGAAAGATACTTATGTCCTGCACTCTAGAAACAAGGAGAAAGTGGGTGGGGATGGGACAGTCAGATGGAATGGAGCGTCTTGGCAATATAAAGGAAAAAGGTGGATGGAAAAGGTGTAGAGTGGCAGGGTGTGCCTTTGTTTTCATATTTAACAGGGCACCTTGCCATTTGCAGTATATGGAAAATGGAGGAAATACAGTCTACTCCCCCAAAAGGCACATAAAAAGGGCTTTGTTTAGACCTGAGATCAGCAAACTATGGTCTGTGGGTCTGATATGGCCCAGCACCTGTTTTTTGTTTGTTATTTTAAGTGTATAATTCGCTGATTTTTTTTAGTATATTCACAGAAGTGTGCAACCATCATGACACCGGCGCCTGTTTTTATAAAGAAAGTTTTCTTGTGTCTGGGTTTGGTGGCTCACGCCTGTAATCCCAGCACTTTGGGTGCCCAAGGCAGGCAGAGCACCTGAGGTCAGGAGTTCAAGACAAGCCTGGCCAACATGGTGAAACCCCATCTCTACTAAAAAAAATAGATTAGCCAGGTGTGGTGGTGGGCGCCTGTAATCGCAGCTACTTGGGAGACTGAGGCAGGGAAAATTACTTGAACCAAGGAGACGGAGATTCCAGTGAGCTGAGATTGCGTCATTGCACTCTAGCCTGGGTGACAGAGCGAGACTCCAACTCAAAAAAGAAAGTTTTCTTGGAACACAGCCACTGTTATTCCTATGTTTTGTGTGTGGCTCGTTTTATTTTGTTTGTTTGTTTGAAAGAGAGAGAGAATCCTACTTCGTCATCCAGGCTGGAGTGCAGTAGGATCTCGGCTCACTGCAACCTTTGCCTCCCAGCTTCAAGCGATTCTTCCATCTCAGCCCCCCAGTAGCTGGGATTGCAAGTGTTCACCACCACGCCAAGCTAATTTTTGTAATTTTAGTAGAGACGGGGTCCTGCTGTGTTGCCCTGGCTGGTCTCGAACTCCTGGGCTTAAGTGAACCGCCCACCTTGGCCCCCCAAAGTGCCGGGATTACAGGTGTGAGCCATAACACCAGACCTGTGGCTGTTTTCTTACTGTAGTGGTAGATGGGGATTTGCCGCATTGCACAGAGATGCTATATGGCACGCAAAGCCTTTACTGACTTTTCTTCACAGTAAAGTGTTTGCCCCAGGTTTAGTGTACTGGATCCCTTTTAAATTTAAACCTGTAATTTTAATTTAAAAATGTCTAAATATCCCTATTTTGAAGGATAAACTCTATGCTTCTGTGTATCTTGGAGAAGCCATAAACTTACTTTGTTTTGTACATGATCAGATGTGGGCGCTGTCTCCAACTGTCTTTGCACTTCTGAGTAAGAATCTGATGATTGTGCACAGTGACCTGGCTGTTCACTTCCCTGCCATTCAGTATGCTGTACTCTACACATTGTATTCTCATTGTACCAGGTACTGTATTTATGATTTTTTCTTAAGAAAATAACCCCACAAAACATTTTATTATTTAATGTATTTTTTTTAAAATGTATGTTGATTTTAACTTTGGACTTGCTTTCTTTGTTTGATTAAAGATGAAAAGATAATCTGTACTTTGTCTTTCAGGCATGATCACTTTATCTCTAGTAGCCTCAGTTCTTCTTCTCCTTCTTTGTTTGATGGAGCTGTGATTAGCACTGTAACTACGGCTACAAAGAAACATTTCTCAATTATATTAAATCTTCTGGGAGTATTACTTAAGAAAGATAACCTTAATCAGGACACGAGGTAACAGATATTTCATAGTATTAACTGTTCCTAACTTTATTTATTTGCCTTTATAATTTGAGAATAAGAAATGTGGATTACAAGAAAAAATAAAAGTGGATGTAAGAGGTGAGGTAGAGGCAGCGAGCGGTTGGTTGTCGAACACCTTATAATTTGGTTTTATTATTTAATCTAGGTTTTCTTATTTTTTCTGAAAAAAAAAAACATGAAAAATCTCAATCCCCCATCTCCAATGTTTCATAGAAGACTATATATAGATTTTTAATATTCTTTGCTATTTGTTGTGTTTTTTTTTTTTTTTTGAGACGGAGTTTTGCTCTTGACACTCAGACTGGAGTGCAGTGGCACAATCTCAGCTCACTGCAACCTCTGCCTCCGAAGTTCAAGCAATTCTCCTGCCTCAGCCTTCTGAGTAGCTGGGATTATAGTTGCCCACCACTATACCCAACTACTTTTTTGTATTTTTAGTAGAGATGGGGTTTCACCATGTTGGCCAGGCTGGTCTTGAACTCCTGACCTCAAGTAATCCACCCGAGTCCGCCTCCCACAGTGCTGGGATTACAGGCATGAGCCACAGCACCCAGCCTCTTTGCTAGTATGCCGCTTTAGGAGGTTTTCTTAAAAGGCACACAACCATTTTGACAGTAATTTCTATAGTTTCATTTTGTATTTTTGTTTTTTATTGCTTGAGGTGTTTGAAAAATCAAAAGAAAACCAGTGTAATAAGATGAGCTTTTCCAAGTTTGTTTGTTTGTTTTTTTAATGTAAAATCAACTGTGTATTTTGTGTTTCAGGAAACTGTTAATGACTTGGGCTTTGGAAGTAGCTGTTTTAATGAAGAAGTCCGAAACATATGCACCTTTATTCTCTCTTCCGTCTTTCCATAAATTTTGCAAAGGCCTTTTAGCCAACAGTAAGACTCCGTTTTTTAAAAAATGTTGTTTATCAGCCCTTAAAAGGATCTTTGGTAATGGGAGATGGTCATCAATCAAATTCTTTTCCTGACCTGAAGATGTATAATCGCTATTTTAATGAGAGATACACAGTCTTTTTTTTTTTTTTTCATTCTTAGTATTAGAAAAATGTTTCTGAAGTGATTGTCACATTTTTACGCTTATGTGAATGTTTATAGCTTGCATATACTTTTACATTTTCTCTCAGTAAAAGGTTTGTGTGATGCCCAGTCACTTAAATTACGTGGGTTTTGTTGACTGTATCATTTTCCCAATGTGACAGTGGGTGAGGATGCCAGATAAGAACAGTGCCTAGTTTATATAGTAGGCACACACTCTTTGTTCAATAAATGGATTCAGATAATTATGACAAACTGGGATATAATTTCATTTGGCCAGCTGAAAGTAACTCTTTTTTAATGTTTAATAGCTCTCGTTGAAGATGTGAATATCTGTCTGCAGGCATGCAGCAGTCTACATGCTCTGTCCTCTTCTTTGCCAGATGATCTTTTACAGAGGTATGGAATTAAGATCATGTCTTTTGACACTGACCCTAATAATCTGGAAGTGTTGACACAACTGCTTTGTCTATTTCATTCTTTCATAGATGTGTTGATGTTTGCCGTGTTCAACTAGTGCACAGTGGAACTCGTATTCGACAAGCATTTGGAAAATTGTTGAAGTCAATTCCTTTAGATGTTGTCCTAAGGTATAACAGTTGTTTTGGAGCAAAGACATTCTGTTATATTTACAGCCTGTTAGTGGTCTACTTTAGAAAAAGACAAATCGCCTATTAGAGCATTAATGACATATCTTTTATGACCCTGCTTGTCAGTAATTGAAGTGATGTCAAAGAATCAAATTTTGCACATCTGCAAGAAAATGAGAACTTTTTAATGGGCTTTATGGGCTCACAATAATTAGTATAGAATAACTCATAGTGCCAAAATGTGTCCGTTAGTATGTCAGATATTTGAAAAACTAAACAGTAATCTTTTATTGTTTTTGATCAAGTTGATTTGGGAGCTTTAAGAGCCTAAAATTGATCCTTTTGTAATACATAAGCATGATGATTAGGTTTTTATGTTCACATGTTAGATATGCCTCCCTCAAATCCTCTTATGATGTCGACACATTACCCATCTGATGTGAATGAAAAAAGAATCCAAAGTTGTAATCACATCTCTATCCATTTTAAAGTCTCAATTTTACTATATTTTTACCTCCAGTGAGTTAATAATAACCCACTTACAGTATGTGCTAACCTTTTAAGCTAAAACATTTTGCATAACAACAACTTTATTTTCTCTCTACAGCAATAACAATCACACAGAAATTCAAGAAATTTCTTTAGCATTAAGAAGTCACATGAGTAAAGCACCAAGTAACACATTCCACCCCCAAGATTTCTCTGATGTTATTAGTTTTATTTTGTATGGGAACTCTCATAGAACAGGGTAAGGCTTTTTTTTTTTTTTTTTTTTTTTTTTTTTTTACTATTTTATCTGGGAAACATAATTTTAAGATTCCCGTGACTTTACATACAGTTTTGAAGAGAAAATATGTCTAGGGGAGGCAGAGTATTAAGTAACATTCTTCTCAAATGGGTTATTTTAGTTTTCATCAGTAGGAAAATTGTTTTGAAGATAGCATCTGTAGAAACAAAAATGGCTTTGAAATTTAGTAATGAAATGTGGTTAACAGTTAACTGATGTGATGTCATTAACACTTTGGGGAATGGGGTGGGTGGGGGTGGAGATATTCTAGAGATGCTTAATTGCACTGAATGAGTTTCATTCCTGACTGGCGTGAGCCATTTACCCTAATCATCCTTCCACACTGTACCTCATCCTGTGAACTGTAAAAGACCTCAAAATGAGAGGTGGAGATACATAGTTCTCAATTTCATAGGTTTTGCCTTTTTGGTGTAGGGAAAATTATAGTCCCTTATTCCCATTTCCCTTGCAATTTTTTTTTAATTAAAATGAAGTTGTCATTGTCTGTTAAATATGAAACTGCTTTTCCCAGGAAGGACAATTGGTTGGAAAGACTGTTCTATAGCTGCCAGAGACTGGATAAGCGTGACCAGTCAACAATTCCACGCAATCTCCTGAAGACAGATGCTGTCCTTTGGCAGTGGGCCATATGGGAAGCTGCACAATTCACTGTTCTTTCTAAGCTGAGAACCCCACTGGGCAGAGCTCAAGACACCTTCCAGACAATTGAAGGTAACTCACTCAAACTTCGTGTTGTGAATACTTTCAAAGCCTTATTAAGAAATAATGGATTTTTAAATCTTTGTTAAAGATTTGAGAGCATATTATTTTTTTTTTAAAAAGTCAGTAATTTTCAGGTATGTTTGTTAGAATAAGCTTTCATTGAATAATTGCATTGGAAATATGTTTTTTTTTCCCCAAAACTTAGGGGAATTGTGTGAAGAAAAAATTTTTTTTTTCCCAAAGATAAAAGATTTTTCATGTTGGGATTTTTATTTTTAAACGATGGATAGACAGAGGATACTTGATAAATGTGGATTTGTCATAAAAATTCACATTTATTCTAGAAACTTTAAAGATTTTTAGAAATTCATAATGTTGTCTTTGCTTTCAGGTATCATTCGAAGTCTCGCAGCTCACACATTAAACCCTGATCAAGACGTTAGTCAATGGACAACTGCAGACAATGATGAAGGGCATGGTAACAACCAACTTAGACTTGTTCTTCTTCTGCAGTATCTGGAAAATCTGGAGAAATTAATGTATAATGCCTACGAGGGGTGTGCTAATGCGTTAACATCACCTCCCAAGGTTGGTTTCCTTCATAGTGTTGTTTTCTAGCAGTTTAATGCTAACAACTGGCAGTACGTGCAGAGCTGAAGTCACAATAGACTTGTGTATTTGGTTTATGTATACGTGAGATAACCATATGTATAAATTGAACCAATCCTGAGCTTTCCTTTCTCTTATTGTAAAGGTCATTAGAACATTTTTCTATACCAATCGCCAAACTTGTCAGGACTGGCTTACGCGGATTCGACTCTCCATCATGAGAGTAGGGTTGTTGGCAGGCCAGCCTGCGGTGACAGTAAGACATGGCTTTGACTTGCTTACAGAGATGAAAGCAACCAACCTGTCTCAGGTAAAGTGGTGTGTCTGGAATTCAGTTTAAGTCAGTTAATTAGAAAAACACGGTTTAATTCCTTTGATGTGATTTAATCTATGGATAAAATAAGTTAAAACTTAGATTTATTTTCAAAGCTTTTGATCCTGTATTTTGTAAAAGCAACAACTGTCAAAGTTACCTGTTTTATTCATGTTAAAACAATGATAGAATGTTAAAACAGTGTTCATGTTAGAACATGTTAGAACTATATTATGCTTAAAGGTTAGAACTTTAAAGGTAATTCTAAAAATTTGTTTATGGGAGAAATCAATTTTTTTTTTTTTTTTTTAATTTGGAGACAGAATTTTACTCTTATCGCCCAGGCTGGAGTGCAGTTGTGTGATTTCAGCTCACTGCAATCTCTGCCTCCCAGGTTCAAGCGATTCTCTTGCCTCAGTTCCTGGGATTACAGGCGCCCACCACCATACCTGACTAATTTTTGTGTTTTTAGCAGACACAGGGTTTCACCATGTTGGCCAGGCTGGTCTCGATCTCCTGACCTCAAGTGATCCGCCCGCCTCCGCTTCCCAAAATGCTGGGATTATTGGCATGAGCCACCGCATTGGCCAGGAGGAATTGTTTTTATAATGTATGGCAAATGCTTGATTAATTCCTGGCTCAGAAGTGGGCTCACAGTAAATAACTGGAATCCAAAATCAACAAATGTTTAGCAATTTAGGTAATGTTAAGCAATGTTCAAACACATGAAGTTAAACATTCTTTAATTCATGTTTATTTATATTTTTTGTTTTCTTTTTACTCCATGTGTTATTTCTACAGAGGCCTCAGGTTAAATGTTTGGGTAACTTTGGGTTGAGGGTACAACATCCATGTGCTGCTAAGGTTCTGTTAGTCATCCTTTGTGGCTATTCCATGTGTAACATTTTAAAGAATTCTGAGCTAAATAATGTTTAAATTGTGAAAATAATTGTTAAATACATTTGGCTTTCAGTAGGCATAGACTGATCAGTTGTAAATTTAGTAGGGATTTATGTTTTAATGGTATTGGGGTCTGTGACTAATTTTTCTGAATGCCATTTTCAGGGGAATGAATTGGAAGTAACCATTATGATGGTGGTAGAGGCACTGTGTGAACTTCATTGTCCTGAAGCTATACAGGGAATTGCTGTCTGGTCATCATCTATTGTTGGAAAAAATCTTCTGTGGATTAACTCAGTAGCTCAACAGGCTGAAGGGAGGTAGGTTGGAAGGAAGGAAATGGGTGATAGTATTACTTAATGTTTAAATCCTTTGTTTTACTCACTGACATTGTAGTTAAATGTTACAACACCTTTGTTCGATTTCACCAATTCAAGTTTGCTATAAATCACTTCACCAGGAGGCATCTTTAATTTGTTCTTTAGTTAGCAACAATACTTGAGTGCCTTTCTTAAGAATTAGTGGGAAATTACACTGTATAAAAGACCTGTCAGTTGTTTTATAAATGCTTTTGAACTTGATCCCTACTTGAGCCCCTTCCCCCTCAAGGTCTGATACAAATTACCCTTTATTGTCAGAGTATTTGCTCATTAGTCCTGTGAACCCTACATTCAGACTCATCTGCTTGCTCCAGGTAAAGGAGCTTGTACCATAATATTCTGTGTCTATTTATGTTAATGAAATCTTGCAAATTTAGGAAAATAAAAAAACTGCTCATACTTTCATATCTTTGTGGTGACTTCTGGTATGTGTGCTTCTGTAGTTCCATAATTCCATATCCATATACTTTTGTAGTTTTTTTTTTTTTTTTTTTTTTTAAATACAGAGTATAAATCCGTCACCAGGCGCCAGGCTGGAGTGCAGTGGCGCCACTTTGGCTCACTGCAACCTCCACCTCCCAGGTTCAAGCGATTCTCCTGCCTAAGCCTACCGAGTAGCTGGGATTACAGGCGTCTGCCACCACGCCTGGCTAATTTTTGTATTTTTTGTAGAGATGGCGTTTCACCATCTTGGCCAGGCTAGTCTCATACTCCTGACCTCGTGAGCCACCATGCCCAGCTCTTTTTTCTTTCATGTAGTTTTCTCTACTCTTCATCAAAACAGCAGCGTACATAGGCACATGGTTTTATGATCTGCTTTTCCCACTCAATGTTTTTTTAAAAATTTGCCATGTTAAGTGTTCTACAATGTTATTTTTAATGAAGATTTGTATTTATGAGAATAACATAATTTAGTATTTCTTACTGTTGGACATTAAAGTTGTTCCTCATATTTTTTTAGTAAGTTAATGCACCATAGCACTTAAAATATTTGCTTATATTTCTGATTAGTTTCTTGGAATCCATTCTTACAAACTGATTTACTGTAAGAAAGGCTGCCTAACCATAAGTCTTATGATATATTCTATTGCTAAGTTACTCTGCAGAAAAGATGGCTGCAGTTAATACCCTTAATAATAGAGTACCCCCTTCCCTTCACCTTAGTGGATACTGAGAGTCACTGCGAAACAAGAATGCTGTCACCACCATCAGCAAAAATAGTTTTTATAAATTATATTTCTATATTTATTAATGATTAATAGTGGAACTTGCCCCATATATTGACCATTTGTGATTTTTTTAAAACATGGATCATGTCTTCATGGCCTCGCAATTTTTCCTGTGTTAATCTATGAAATTTTATTTAATACTAAGATTGTTGATGCTATCTAATTTCTTGACTTATAATTTGTCTTTAGTGTTAATGTTGTGTTTAAACATTATGCATATAGATCTGTTACTTGTGCATCTTTTCTTGCATTTATCCTTCTACGAAGCCTTTCCACACGTTGACATCAGTTACTTACCAGTATTTTCCACTAGTTCTTTTATACTGTCTTACTTTTTTAAAAAAACATTTAACCACCTTTAAATTTAGTTTTATAGTTGTGCGGAAGACATCAAACCTCCCTTCCCCGTAGTCAACTTGCTGTTTTAACTCAGTTTATTCTTGCACCATTTTTGTGGGGGTTGGGGAGAGAAATGAGATATGTGTGTTTAAAAAAAGACTACTTTGGTGGGGGGCGGGTTGGGTGGCTCACACCTGAAATTCCAGTACTTGGGGAGACTGAGGTGGGTGGATTGCTTGAGCCCAGTAGTTTGAGACCACCCTGGCCAACATAGCTAAACCTTGTTTTAGCCAGGTGTGGTGGTGGGTGCCTGTAGTCCCAGCTACTTAGGAGGCTGAGGTTGGAGGATTGCTTGAACCTGGGAGGGCAAGGTTGCAGTGAACGGTGATCATGCCACTGCCCTCCAGCCTAGGTGACGGCGAGACTTTGTCTCAAAAAATAAGTAAATAAGACTGCTTCAATTTGCTTTTCAGGTTTGAAAAGGCCTCTGTGGAGTACCAGGAACACCTGTGTGCCATGACAGGTGTTGATTGCTGTATCTCCAGCTTTGACAAATCTGTGCTCACCTTAGCCAATGCTGGGCGTAACAGTGCCAGCCCGAAACATTCTCTGAACGGTAAGCATTCAGTATTTTTAAATAAAGCAAAACTTGTAGTAAGATATTTTGCACTGATGATCTTATTTTATGGTTTTAGGTTTCTGTGCTCTTTGAAATATTTCTAATTGATCTGAATCTCTCTTGTTATTTTATAAAATATTTTCAGGTGAATCCAGGAAAACTGTGCTGTCCAAACCGACTGAATCTTCCCCTGAGGTTATAAATTATTTAGGAAATAAAGCATGTGAGTGCTACATCTCAATTGCTGATTGGGCTGCTGTGCAGGAATGGCAGAATGCTATCCATGACTTGAAAAAGAGTACCAGTAGCACTTCCCTCAACCTGAAAGCTGACTTCAACTATATAAAGTAAGGCTTTGTTTTTCCAATTACAAAACAAAATTTCCAGTAACTATGATGTCTTTCTCTGTGGCAAAAAATACAAAGTTGGTCATATGCAGTAATACAAAATGGTTATATTTCTAATTGACTGCCATTATGAAAGTAACAGGAAACTGACATCAGAGATGAGGAAGGTGTTTGCATGAAGACTGCTGAGATAGCCAGTTGGTATTAATTCTCAGAACCTGTCGCTCTAAAACCTTACTACAATTTGAAGGTTATGCCAGAATGAATGTAAAGAAAAATTTGTACTGCTTTAAAAAGAATCACATTTGGTGGTTTTGTTTCTAAATTAGGTCTGAATATATAAAAAACATTTATTCTAATGAGTTTGTCAACATCTGTAAATTAAACTTTATTCTTTCTCCTCTGTGCTTTTATTAATTCTGTAATTCAGAATTGAGCACTCTATTGCAGACACTTGGCTGGGAAGATAAAGGTCATTAGACTTTGTCTGATACACTTGCCTTCTACTGCTAAATGGGTTAATGTGTAATTGCTTCATTGAGCGTGTACTACATTCCAGGCAGCATATAAAACGGACACAAATTCCAACCTTTTAAAGCAAAGATTAGACAAAGAACATTGATAGAAGGATTAATTGGACCTCACTTACCTTTTCTATGCCATAAGGAAAGCAGTTAGGTAACGTTGACTTTCTTGGGTGGGAACACACAAGGTCAAGGCATGCCCATAAGGATACCCTTTGGGCCCATACCTGATGTGAGAATGATGGGCTTGGAGTGTTCTGGAAATACCTGGGAGGTCTGTGTGGTTAGGAGCACCTTGAACAGTAGAATATAAAGGCAGAGAAGTAGCTGGGAACTGAGAAAAGAACTTTGGCTGTTACTCTTGTAAGATCGAAAATTTAGGGTGGGATTTGAACAGAGATGTGTTGTGATCTGACTTGGTGGTTCATTCTGCTATGGTGAAGAGACTGGAATTGGAGGTATGGTGAAGAAACAGGTGGGGGCAAATGTGGATGCATGGAGACCGTTAATTTGTGGGGGCAATGGTAAAGGGAGAAGAAACTGCTATTTTTTTTTTTTTTGAAAGAAAAAGGAAAGAAAGTGAGAGTGAAAGAGAAAAAAAAGAATGTACGAGAGAAAGAGGGAAGAGAAAGAGGGAGAGAGAACGGGATTCTTGTTCTATTGCCCAGGCTAGAATGCAGTCTAAAAATGGGTATTAAAAACCTCTATTCTGCCAATAATTGTGCTTAACAATGGAGACAGGAAGGAATAAGAGATGAAAATAACAAACAAGCAGCCAACCAATATTTTATTTAAACCAGTGAAATGCTATGCAATTGCTGAGGAGTGATTTACTTCCAATTATGTGGTCACTTTTAAAACAGGTGTAATATGATACTGAGAAAAATGTATGTTTTGTGGATTTGGGGTGGAGAGTTCTGTAAATATTTGTTAAGTTTACTTGTT
>CAUYLG010018453.1:0-84114 GCA_963573385.1 Cacajao melanocephalus
CTCTCTCTCTCTCTCTCTCTCTCTCTCTCTCTCTCGTTCTTCTTTCCTTTCCTTCTTTTCTTCCTTTCTCCAAATTTCAAGATTGTAATGCTCCTGAGGAAAATCACCTGGTACCTCCTGGGTGCACGTGAACTTGGACGTGAGGCCTCAGTTTAGGTCACCTTTGTTGGAGAGAGTCAGCTCTTTCGGTTCTCCTGGCTGTTTGCTCTGATGGGCTGGGGAGGTAGCACCCTCGGAAGGCATCTCTCAGTGAAAAGGAAACCAGCCCTGGGTACCAAATGCTGCAGGCTATGCCCACTGCCCTGCAGGTGGCACCTGGCTGAGCCCTGCAAACAGGTGTTGGGCTTGGATCCTGGCCAATCAAACTTTCTTAGGGACATATGGGGAAAAATTCAGGACATCACAGCTTGGAAGCACACATTTCTGCTAGAGATGTGTTTATCTTGGTGGGCAGCTTGGGGAGAAGCATTTAAAAGTTGAGAATGTGGCCTTCAAAATTCCTTCAGTGTGATTTTGACTCATACTATTAAAATAGCATTTTATTTTGAGCAGTTTTAAATGTTTTAGATCCAAAGCTCTGGCGAGTTGATGGAAAAACATTCACTGTTTCCCCTTTCATGATGAATTCGGGAGGCAGGGTTGGGTGCCTGCAGGTCCTCTGACAGGATAGGAAGGCAGGAGACGCTAGGTCTCGCCCAACACAGATGGAAAAAACACAGGTCTCTGGGGACTGCGATTCCAGAAGCTGTTGTCCTTGAGCCTTTGCTCTGCCAGGCACGAATCCTTACAACCTGCCTCTGAGACAGGCCTTGTAATTTCCAGCTCACGGTTTCAAAAATTGAGGCTTAGGCTGGGCACCGTAGCTCACACCTGTAATCCCAGCACTTTGGGAGGCCAAAGTGAGAGCATTGCTTGAAGCCAGGAGTTTAAGAGCAGCTTGGGCAACAAAACAAGGTCCCATCTCTACAAAAGAAAAAAAACTTTCAATTAAGAAAAATAAGCTGGGCATGGTGGCATGTGCCTGTAGTTCCAGCTACTCTGGAGGCTGAGGCAGGAGGATGGCTTCAGCCCAGGGGTTCGAGACCAGCCTGAGCAACACAGAGACACATCATCTCTACCAAAAATTAGAAAATGAGCTGGGCTGGTGGCATGTGCCTGTCATCCCAGCTACTTTGGCGGTTGAAAGAGGATCGCTTGATCCTGGGGAGGAGTCAAGGCTAGAGTGACTAAGATTATGCCACTGCACTCCAGCCTGGGCAACAGAGCAAGACCCTCTCTAAAAAAAAAAAAACAAAAAACATAACAACAGAAATTAAAAACCGAGGCTTAGAAAGGATACATGAATACCCAAGGAGACGTCACTAGTAGACAGTCCTCGCATTACAACACCAAGGCTTATTTGCCAGCAAAGCTCTTGTTCTTGTAAATCAACAATGAGCACATGTGCAGAGGGCTTAGAGCTTCTTTGATCCAGGAATTGGCCCGAGGATGGAGGGAGGAGGTGGAAGTAGTTTCGATCTTCTTTCCTCTCCCTTACCTGTGACTCACAGTGCTGCACCGTGGCCTGCTTGCCTGGAACCATCTCTGGGGTGGTGCTTGAGGCATCTGACTTTCAAGCCCTCCTCTGAGGTCCCTGATACACCTGTCAGTCAGGATCCTGGTGTCATCTAGCTGCTGTCTTCTGTCTTATCTAACCAAGTCACCTATTCCTTTTTTTTTTTTTTTTTGAGATGGAGTCTCTTTCTGCTGCCCACTTGGAGTGCAGTGGCACGATCCCGGCTCACTGCAACCTCTGCCTCTCAGGTTCAAGCGATTCTCCTGCTTCAGCTTCCCAAGTAGCTGGGAGTACAGGTGTGCACCACCACACCGAGCTGATTTTTATATTTTTAGTAGAGATGGGGTTTCACCATGTTGGCCATGTTGGTCTTGAACTCCTGACCTCAGGTGATCCGCCTGTCTCAGCCTCCCAAATTGCTGGGATTACAGTAGTGAGCCACAGCACCCAGTCCCGCGTCATCTATTCTAAGGGTAACTGATAGCAGATGGATATTCGACATCTCTCCAAAGTACTTACTTCATAAAAGGAATGCCGAGTGGGCAACATGGCTCACGCCTGTAATCCTAGAACTTTGAGAGGCCAAGGTGTTCAGCCCTAGCAACACAAGACCTTGTCTCTATGAAAAATTAGCCAGGCATGGTGGTGCATGCCTGTAGTCCCAGCAACTTGGGAGGCTGAGGCTGGAGAATCACTTGAACCCAGGAGGCTGCAGTGAGTTATGACTGTGCCACTGCACTTCCGCCTGGGCAATAGAATGAGAACTTGTCTCAAAAACAAAAACAACAAAAAACGGGATGCTGAATCACCCTTTACGTGAAAATCACACTCTCAGGATTGGCAAAGAGTAGCTGCTCTACTAGGCTTGAGAAATGTCTGAAAGAGCTGAAGGTAAACACGCAAAGCTCTGGCCTGGGCCTGGCTCTGTGAGCTCCAGGCTGCCCCTGGGCTACCAGGTACCTAATGGGATTTTCAGCACCAAGGGGAGCGCCGGCTCCGTGCTCACATAGGACGGAAACGCTCCTGGCAGGCATGGTGCCTCAACATGCCCTGGTCACTGGGCCGGGCACCTAACTGGGCAGAGGTGAGTCTCGGCCTGAACACGCGCTCTCACAGGCACTAAGGACTAAAGCGACATCCCCATTCCTCACACCCTGAAGCCACCAGACAGTCCTGTTGGCCACTGCCATAGAGGATGCCAGTTTCAGTTTCACTAGCACCAAAATGAGGTTCATGGGCTTTTTGGTGGGGTCCACATTTGAGGAAACGGGTAAGAAAGACATCTTGGTTCTTCAATTCTTGACATCATCTTCTCTTAGGACTTCCCATCCTTCCAACATCTTTGACAAATGCTTTTTAAAAATGTGGTAAAACATATATAACATAAAAGTTGCCATTTAAACTTTTTCTTTCTTTGTTTTTTTTTTTTTGTTTTGTTTTTTTGAGATAGGTTTTGCTCTGTTGCCCAGGTTGTAGTGCAGTGGTGTGATCATAGCTCACTGCAGCCTCAGCCTCCTGGGCTCCTCCCACCTCAGCCTCCCACGTAGCTGGCACTATAGGCATGCGCCATCACACCTGGCTAATTTTTTAAATTATTACTTTGTAGAGACGATGTCTTGCTGTGTTGCTCAGGCTGGTCTCAAACACCTGACTTCAAGGGATCCTCCCAGCTTGGCCTCCCAAAGTGCTGGGATTACATGCGTGAACCACCATGCCCAGCCTAAATTATTTTTAAGTGTGCAACTCAGTAGCATTTAGTACATTCACTGTGCAGCGATCACTGCTATTTCTAAACCCTTACATAGACTCAAATAGAAAATCTGCACCCACTAGGCAATAACTTGCCATTCCTCCCTCCCAACAGCCTTTGGTAACCGCTCTTTTTAATTTTTTTGGTCTCTGTAAATTTGCATACTCTAGACATGTCATATAAGTGGAATCACACACTATTCATCTTTTTGTGTCTAGGCTTCTTTCACTTAGCATATATATTTTTTGAGATGGAGTCTTGCTCTGTAGCCCAGGCTGGAGTACAGTGGGAAGATCTCGGCTCACTGCAACCTCCACCTCCTGGGTTCAAGGGATTCTTCTGCCTCAGTCTCCCCAGCAGCTGGGATTACAGGCGCATACCACCACGCCCAGCCAATTTTTGTATTTTTAGTAGAGGCGGGGTTTCACCATGTTGGCGAGGTGCTGGGATTACAGGTGTGAGCCACCGTACCCGGCCCACTTAGCAAAATATTTTTAAGGTTTGTCCATGTTACAGCATGTGCCAGAACTTCATGACTTTTTGTGGCTAAATTTTACACACACACACACGCCACATTTTGTTATTTCTTTGTTGATAGGCACTGGGGTTGTTTCTACCTCTTGGCTATGGTGAGTAGTACTGCTACAAACATTCACGTGCAAATATCTGTGTCCCTGTTTTCAATTCTTTTGGGCATATTCTTTTTTTTTTTTTTTTGAGACAGGATCTCACTCTGTTGCCCAGGCTGGAGTGCAGTGGCACGATCTTGGCTCACTGCAGCTGCCACCTCCTAGGTTCAAGTGATTCTCATGCTTCAGCCTTCCAAGTATCTGGGATTACAGGTGCATGTCACCATGGCTGGCTAATTTTTGTGTTTTTTTAGTAGAGATGAGGTTTCACCACGTTGACCAGGTTAGTCTTGAACTCCTGACCTCGGGTGATCTGCTGGCCTCAGCCTCCCAAAGTCAAAGTGCTGGAATTACAGGCATGAGCCACTGTACCTGGCCAATCCCAGCACTATGGGAGGCTGAGGCAGGAGGATGGCTTGAGACCAGGAGTTGGAGACTAGTCTGGACAACAGTGAAATCCCATCTCTACAAAAAAATTTAAAAAAATAGCTGGCGTGGTGGCACAGGAGGCTGAAGTGGAAGGATCGCCTGAGCTCTGGGAAGTTGAGGCTGCAGTGGGCCATGATCACACCACTGCACTCCAGCCTGGGTGACAGACTGAGACCCTGTCTCAAAACAAAACAAAACAAGAAAGAAAGAAAGAAAATTAATTCAGAACAGTATGGAGGAGAATACTACAAACCGACTGATTTCCTTGATGTTTTCAAGGCATGGTTTGTTGTCCCTTCTCTTTTTTTTTTCTTGCATGAGTCCATTCCTGCTATCATGTTGTTACTTTTTCGTCTTGTGTCTTGGTTGCCATCTCTTTGAAACAGGGCTGCATAAGCCTCTGTCTGCCTACACTAGCTGTGCAGGCAGAAGAGCCTGAGATGCCCAGCCCTGGTCTACACCTGCCTGTGACCTTTGCCCATCTGGCCCTGACCTATAAGCAAGGCCTGTCAACTCTGGGTCCTCACCAGCCCTGGCCTTCTCTCACCAGTAGTCACAAGCACTCTGAGTGCAGGTCACCACAGGGCAGGGGTTGGCCTGATGGCTGCTGGGCTCAGTGGCAGGTCAGAGTCCCCCTGTTGGAACAGGTGGCTTTGCCTTTCCTCCTCAGAGCAGGAAGAGAGGAGCCGGGAGGCTGTGGAGCAGTGGCGCCAGTGGCACTATGATGGCCTGCACCCGTCCTATCTCTACAACCGCCACCACATCTGATCCCCAGCCGAGAAGATGAAGCTTGTCGCACACATTGCCATCCCCGTGTTCCAGCAATCTTTCCCATGCAAACCAGCCCTTCAGAGGGTCTCAGCTTGGGGTCTGCATTGGCTGGCAGCCCCAGAAAAGACACATGCCTTTCCTTCCAATGTGTGAACGTGCCCTGGCTCTCACCTCTTTGCAGACCATCTTCCGAGGTGAGCAACCACCTGCAGGGCCTCCTAAGCACCAGACCTACAGTGGCTTCCCCTGGCTTTGTTCCCAAGCAAAAGAATCACAGTCAAGAATCACACGTTTGCTTATGGCTTACAAATAAATACGCTGAATCAACCATGTGTATTACCTTCTCAAATCTCCAACCAAGGGGTGTCACGCTCTCTTCCCTGAGCAATGATGTGATTCTCGCTGACTTGGGTGTTTGAAAGCTTGAACTTGAGCATAGCTCACTCTTCTCAGTATGTCTCATATGCCACTGAATATGCTAGAGTTGACTCACCCAGTCCGCTCTCAGGGCAGTCGATTTCTGGACATGAAATGCTGGGTCATTTAATATATATGTGTGTATATATATATGCATATATATATATATATATATATATATATGGGGCGGGGGGCAGGGTCTTACTCCGTCACCCAGGCTGGAGTGCAATAGCAAGATCATGGCTCACTGCAGCCTCAACCTCCCAGGCTTAGATGATCCTCCCAGATATAGCCTCCTAAGTATCTGGGACTACAGGCAAGCACCACCATGCCCAGCTAGTTTTTGTATTTTCAGGAGAGATGGGGTCTTGCCATGTTGTCCAGGCTGATCTTGAACACTTGAGCTCAAGCAATCCACCATGGCCTGCCAAATGGCTGGATTACAGGCGAGCCACCGTACCCAGCCGACGTCTACGTATTTTAAACTGGCTAAATCAAATCTCCCTTTCAAGAGGTTGTATGCTTCCTATCACTGGACATCTCTGCCGATCCTTTTTGGGAGCAAGTAAATTAAGACCAGAAAAGTCCTGGGCAGGGGACAGGGTGCTTGAAATATACACTATTCACAGCGTCTCCTCAGACAGCAAATCTCACCTCCAGCTCCGTTAAACTTAATCAAGTCAGACTTAACCAGGCTCCTAGTGCAGACCCTAGCTGTGTGATCCATGGGCTTCCACCAGCTACCCCAGTGCCTCGGGCCTGGCTAAACAGAAAGGCTGTTTAGGAACCCGCAGCTCTCCACAGACCTCGACAGTGTCACGCAGCTGTCAGTTAGGAAAGTGCTAGCAGTGGAAGAGACTGGTGCGTCAAAAACTTTAAGGCCAGGTGTGGTGGCTCATACTTGTAATCCTAGTGCTTTGAGAGGCTGAGGCAGGAGGGTCGCTTAAGGCCGGAAGTTTGAGGGTGCAGTGAGCTATGATCAGGCCACTGCATTCCAGCCTGGCGGACAGAGTGAGACCCTCTCTCAAAAAAGAGAAGGGAAGGGGAGGGCAGAGAAGGGGAAGGAAGAGGGGAGGTAAAAATGGAATTTGAGAACAACGTGTGCCTATCTCTAGCTCAGTTACCAACTGAGGTTCGTAGTTGGACAGCAGTGTAAGCTTAACCACTGCTAGCTCAGATCCTGAGTCAGGCGTGCAGGCTGTTCAGCTAGCAATATCGGAGAGGTTGCACTGTATTTGCACATAACTGCCCTCCTGGTTGAATGCCAAGTCGGACCCTGAGGCCCTGACCCTGTAGGTAGGTAGCCTCTGCTTACAAGGGTGGTTTTTTTTTTTTTTTAATTAATGACTTCAAAAAAAATACTCCGTGTGCAATTGAAAAAAGGCAAAGCGTTGCTCTGTCACTTCTGTGGGGAAACGAGAGGAGCCCCAGTCTGGTTCATATTGGTCAGGATAACACACCCCAGTGCTTTCTGGCAAGAGGGCAGTTCCCCTTTTTTGCATGGTAGTGAATCGGGTGGATGTCAACCAATAAACTGACTCATAGCCACACCGTGCACCACCTGCCCGTCATGTGTCTACAGCAAGGAATGCAGGGCTTTTCAGATGTCAAAAACCGAGAATGGCTTGCTTTAAAACAGCAAAACAAAACAGCCTGTCCTTGCCTCTTCCCTGGTCATGCTTACCATGGTGGCTCTAGATATAGAACTCTGGCAGAAAGGAGCTGAATAACAATTCCATTACCTCGTTCTACCCCCATCCTTAACAAGGGCTTCATTGTACTTCAGGGTTTTCAAATTCGGTCCAGAATTCCTTCACCAAATGCCAGCCGCGGTCATTTCCTTGGGTGGGAGAAGCATGCCAGAGGTAATGCGACCTGGGATCTGGACAGCTGCGGTTCACAGGAAATGAGGAGCGGGGCAGTTTGTATTTCTGGAGACTGGCCTTGTCAAAAGTGTGGCCTTTGGGGTTTCTTGTGCTTGGGCTTCTCTGTTATTACTTTCCCATAGTTCTTTGTGGCTTCCAGCTAAGTGGTTGAAAACAAATTTGTCAAAGGATAAATCTGTCATTCATGTTGATTCACCAGTTTTGCATATGTTGGAATTTCCTTTTTCTGGTACAGGTTAAAGGTACAAAAAAGAAACAGATTTTTTGTGTGTTCCAGTAGAGATTTCACGATATATTATCATGTGCCTTTATTTAGATTTTTTAGAAGAAGATGGAAAGTTTTGCGAGCCACAGAATGATTTTAAAAGTTTTTTTTTTACTTATTACGTGGTTTCTATCAGTTACCTTGAGTTGGGTTACTTTATTTCTAATTCATTTTCTGCTAATTATGTTCTAATTGTTTGGGAAGTTTTTCATAATTTAAAAGTTCAGGCTGGTCGTGGTGAGCCACACCTGTAATCCCAGCACTTTGGGAGGCCGAGGTGGGAGGGTCACTTGAGTCTAGGAGTTCGAGACTGGCCTGGGCAACGTAGTGAGATCCGGTCTCTACAAAAAATTTAAAAATTAATTGGACATGGTGTCACATGCCTGTAGTTCCAGCTACTTGGGAGACAGAGGAGGGAGGACTGCTTGAGCCCAGGAGGTTGAGGGTATAGTGAGCTATATGGCACCACAGCACTCCAGACTGGGCAAAAGAGTAAGACCCTGTCTCTAGAAAAAGTTGTTTCTAGCTTTTAAGGGATTTCTCTAAAAACAAACTGGTTAAATATAAATGTTCCAGTCTACAACTGATAACTCTGATATACTCTGTGATCTTATAATGTACTACGCTTTAAAAATGTTTGGTCCACTTTCCACATTATCTTGGCTTTTGTTTTGCAAACTCATATTCATGCTGTTATCTTGACCTTCGTCCATGAATCTCAAATGTTCTTAATGGCACCTAGAATGGCAAATCCTTTCCACAAAGTTTTCGATTTACTTTGCCCAAATCCATCAGAGGAATCACTATCAATGGCAGCCATGGCCTTATGAAATGTATTTAAATAATAAGACTTGAGGCCGAGTGTGGTGGCTCACACCTATAATCCCAGCACTTTAGGAAGCTGAGTGGGTGGATCACCTGAGGACAGGAGTTCAAGACCAGCCTGGCCAACATGGTGAAACACCGTCTCTACCAAAAATACAAAAATTTGCCAGGGGTGGTGGTGGGGACCTGTAATCCCAGCTACTCGGGAGGCTGAGGCAGGAGAATCGGTTGAACCTGGGAGGAAGAGGTTGCAGTGAGCTGAGATCGTGCCACTGCACTCCAGCCTGGGCAACAAAGCAAACTCCATCTCAACGAGATCGGACGCGTTCAGGGTGGTATGGCCGTAGATGCAAACTCCATCTCAAAAAATAAAAATAAGACTTCAAAGTTGAAGTGACTTCTTGATCCATGGGCTGCAGAATGGAGGTTGTGTTAGCAGGCGTGAAAACAACATTAATCTCTGTGTACATCTGTCAGAGCTCTTGGATGACAAGATGTATTGTAAACAAGCAGTAATATTTTCAAAGGAATCTTTTTTCTGAGCAAGAGGTCTCTATAGTGGGCTTAATATATCCCATAAATCATGCTGAAGATAGATGTGCTCCCATTCAGGCTTTGTTTTCCCATTTATAGAGGACAGAGTAGATTTAGCATAAATCTCCTTAAGGGTTCTAGGATTTGGGAAACAGTAAGTGAGTACTGACTTCAACTTACAGTCACCAGTGACCTTAGTCTCTAACAAGAGAGTCAACCTGTCCCTTGAAACCAGGCATTGACTTCTTTTTAGCTATCAGAGTCCTAGATGGCATCTTCTTCCAACAGAAGGCTGTTTTGTATACATTAAAAATCTGTTTGGTGGGCCAGGCATGGTGGCTCACACCTATAATCTCAGCATTTTGGGAGGCTGAGGTGGGCGGATCGCCTGAGGTCAGGAGTTCGAGACCAGCCTGGCCAACATGGTGAAACCCCCATCTCTATTAAAAATACAAAATATTAGCTGGGCATGGTGGTGCACACCTGTAGTCCCAGCTACTTGGGAGGCTGAGGCAGGAGAATCGCTTGAGCCTGGGAGGCGGAGGTTGCAGTGAGCTCAGATTGTGCCACTCTGCACTCCCGCCTAGCGACAGAGCAAGACTTAGTCCCCCCCGCCAAAAAAAAGGTTTAGCCACTGTGATCAATAATCTTTGCTAGATCTTCTGGAGAGATTGCTGCAGCTTCTACATTAAACTCGCTGTTCACTTTGCACTTTTACCTCATGGAGACAGCATCTTCATCAAATCTCATGAACCAACCTCTGCTAGCGGCCAACTTTTCCTCTGCAACTTCCTCACCTCTCTCAGCCTTCACAGAATTGAAGAGTTAGGGCCTTATTTTCCACTCGAATCACTAAAACTTTCTCCATATCAGCAATAAGACTGTTTCACTTTCTGATCATTTTGTTCACTGGAGTAGCACTTTCAATGTTCTTCAAGAACTTTTCCTTTGCATTCACAACGTGCAAGAGGCATGGCCTTCAGCCTATCTCAGCTTTTGATGTGACTTCCTGACCAAGCTTAATTATGCTCAGATTTTGATTTAAAGTGAGAGGTGCAGGACTCCTTCACTTCAACACCTAGAGGCCATTGTAGGGTTATTAATTGGACTACTTCCAATATTGTTGTATCTCAGGGAATAGGGAGGCCTGAGGAGGGGAGAGAGATGGGGGAATGGTTGGTTGATGAAACACTCAGAGCACACACATTTATCAATTCAGTTTACCACTTATATGGGCACAGTTCCTGGTACCCCAAAACAATTACAAGAGTAACATCAAAGATCACTGATCCCAGATCACCATAACAGACAGAATAATAATAAAGAAGTTTGAAATATTGTGAAAATTACCAATCTGTGACCGCTGCACAATGTGAGAACACGTCAGTGGGAAAATGGTGCCAGTAGGCTTGCTTGATGCACGGTTAAAAATTGCAATACCTGCAAAGTCCAAGAAAAGGAGGTATTCCTATACCCAGAATACAGAAACACCTGTTACAGTTTGCCAAAAAAGACATCAAATGGTCAAGAGCACATGAAAAGATGCTCGACACCACTGGTCATCAGGGAAATGCAAATTAAAATCGCAGTGGCATTCTACTACACGCCTATCAGAGTGGCTAAAACGAAAAAGGTACTGGTGAGAAGGCTGGGTAAATGGAACTCTCGTACATTACTAGTGCGGAAAATGGTACAACCACTTTGGAAAGTAGTTTAGCAGTTTCTTACAAAGCTAATGTATACTTTTTTTTGACACAGAGTTTTGCTCTTGTTGCCCAGGCTGGAGTGCAATGGCACGATCTGGGCTCATCACAAACTCTGCCTCCCAGGTTCAAGCGATTCTCCCACCTCAGTCTCCAGAGTAGCTGGGATTACAGGCGTGCCCCACCACGCCCAGCTAATTTTGTATTTTTAGTAAAGACGGGGTTTCTCCATGGTCAGGCTGGTCTCAAACTCCCCACCTCAGTGATCTGCCCACCTCAGCCTCCCAAAGTGCTGGGATTACAGGTGTGAGCCACCACGCCCGGCTAAAGCTAATATATACTTGACACATAACCCAGAAATTCCCCTCCTAGATATCTACCCAAGAGAAACAAAAACATATCCACAGAAAGATTTATACTCGAATATTTATAGCAGCTTTATTCAGGACAGCCCCAAACTGGGAATCCAACCCAAACACTCACCAACAGGTGAATAAATTCTGGGACATATCCATATAATACAATAAACCACGGATACAGGCAACATGAATTGCAAAATATGTCCAGTGAAAGAAGCCAGACAAAGTGTGTCCTGTATGACTCTGTATATGCAACTCTAGGAAAGACAAATCTACACCATACTGATAGAAAATAGAGGAGCGATGGGCTGGGGCTCGGGCTGGGAAGAGGCGCAGGGCTTTTGGGATGACGGCAATGTCTTGTATCTTGCTTGTGGTGTGGCTATACAGATGTATACATTTGCCTAAATGTAGCCAACTGCACACCTAAGATGTGTGCCTTTTATTGTATGAAATGTATACTTTAATACAGTTGATTTAAAAAAATACAGAAGTCTTGGTCAAGCAACGTTCCCACAGACTTGGTCCCAATTCTGTTTCAGATCTTATTTCCAAATTACTTAACCAACTTATGTGCACCACCATGACCAGCCAATTTTTGTATGTTTAGTAGAGATGGGGTTTCACCATGTTGGCCAGGCTGGTCTCCAACTCCTGACCTCAGGTGATCGGTCTGCCTCAGCCTCCCAAAGTGCTGGGACTACAGGCGTGAGCTACCACTCCAGGCCAGAGTTCACCCATAGTTCTTGACAGCTGCATTATTTCCAAATCTCTAGCCATGGGATCAAAGAAGTCTATTTTACACCTAATGGGTTGCTATTAGGGATATACTTATACAAACAGATTTGTGCTCCAGATTTTCTAAAATGTCATAAGACATGATTTCACCTGCTACAAACATCAAGCTTTACTTCTGTCTTCATCAGCTTCAACCCAGAAACCCACTCCATGCAATCTCTTCCTGTCAACTTTGTTATCCATCAGTCTGCCTGAAGTTTTGAATGTTTATAAATTCCCTTTGGGGAAAATTCCACACCAGTTATTCAGAAGTTCCTTATTTGCTATTCAGGGTGGTTGGTATCTAAAATACTTCAGCTTTCCTTTTGATGTTTGGAAAGGGAAAATTTGTTTTAACAAAACTGAAGACAAAGATGATTTTCTTTAAAAAACCACTTATTTCCTATAAACAGAAAAAGGCACAGTAAAAAGAAAAAAAAACCCATTGTGAGGATTATAATATTTAGATCAACCAGGTTCTCCTCAAAGGACATGGCTGTTTTTGTTTGCTAGCTCAGATCACTGTGTACTTACCCTGTTCCAGTGGCCTGTGATTACACATTTAATCCCTGCATTACCAATGACAGGTTAAGAAAAACAAAACACGTATGATGGATTTGCATGAAAGCATTTCATAAAGGTTGATAAGGAAGACAGGATTAGGCTGGGCACAGTGGCTCATGTCTGTAATCCCAGCACTTCGGGAGGCTGAGGCAGGTGGATCACTTGAGGCAGGAGTTTGAGACCAGCCTGGGAAACATGGCGAAACCCCTTCTCTATTAAAAATACCAAAATTAGCCAGGCGTAGTGGAGCGTGCCTGTAATCCCAGCTACTCCGGAGGCTGAAGTGGGAGGATTGCTTGAACCTGTGAGGTGGAGGTTGCAGTGAGCCAAGATTGCACCACTGCACTCCAGCCAGGGTGACAGAACAAGACTCTGTCTCAAAAAAATAAGTGAAATAAAATAAGAAGTTTCCCTACGCCACCTTACCAACCCCTTCTCATCCCCAAATATGCTAAGAAAGCATATGCACAGAGCACCTCAAAGCAAAGTCCCCCAAGATTGAGCAAAACTAAGAAATTACAATTATGTTTTATATTTATTTAAAAAGTTAAGACTCGATTGTAAAAAGGCATCCAGATACAGCTCACTCTCAGCCTTTACAAGCATATTATAAAACTTATATAACAATATACAAGTGAACACTGACTGCAAGGATATCATCTCTGTTCAAATAAGAACATGGTTTTGCCAGGTGCAGTGACTCACACCTGTAATCCCAGCACTTTGGGAGGGTGAGGTGGGCGGATCACAAGCTCAGGAGTTCAAGACCAGCCTGGCCAATAAGGTGAAACCCTGTCTCTACTAAAAATACAAAAATCAGCCAGGCGTGGTGGTGGGTACCTATAGTCCCAGCTACTCGGGAGGCTGAGGCAGGAGAATCACTTGAACCCAGGAGGTGGAGGTTGTGGTGAGCTGAGAATGCGCCACTGCACTCCAGCCTAGGCAACAGAGTGAGACTCCGTTTCAAAAAGAACAACAAAAACCACCACAAAAAAAATATTGTTTTTCCCCATAAGTAAGAAAGGGATGCTCAGACAGCAACCTGGTGTTAAGTTCCGTGTCGCTGTGACTTATTTCATACCCATAGCTGTTTTAAGTTAATGAGATAAATAAATCTACCCTAAATGAGCCATTAAAAAGTCACAGTTTCATTTATTAATAAGAACTTTCTGGTTATTAATAAATACTTTATTTTCTGTTAGAAAAAATTAAAAAGAAAAGCAATCTTTTATAAAGTATAAGTATACTCCTAAAGAACAGTTATTAGAACAAAACCTTAGGAGCAACAGGAGTTAGACATAGCGCCTTCGACCCATTAAGCAGAGTTTTATGAAATCTAAGGCATGTCAATTTTATTTCTGGCTTTTGAAAACCAAAATCAACCATCTCCCACAACAATCCCCCAAAAGTGTTATGTACCTAACATAATGACATCTTAGAGGAAACCTAAATTACTTTTAGCTAGCGCTCAAGGTTCAATACAATAATTCTACTAATTTACCCAATTTTTAGCTGATACTAACATTCACTTAGGTCAGATGATATCTGGAAAATCAGGTTGCCCAGACCAAGGAATCTCCTGAATGAAACCTTTGCTGTGGTAATTTGCACAGGGTTTGACCTTTCATTCTTCTTCTTCCTCTTTTTTTTGAAATGGAGGTGGGTGGATTGCTTGTGCTCAGGAGTTTGAGACCAGCCTGAGCAACATGGCAAAACTCCATCTCTACAAAAAATACAAAAATTAGCTGGGCCTGTAGTCCTAACTATTTAGGAGACTGAGGTGGGAGGATTACTTGAGCCCAAGGAAGTTGAGCTGCAGTGAGCTGTGATCGCACCACTGCACTCCAGCCTAGGTAACAGAGTGAGACCCTGTCTTAAAAAATAAAGTTTAAAAAATAAAATGAGATGTTACGTATTTCTATCACAGAGTTCCACAATAATGTAAAAGCAGAGAGCCTTCTTTCTCTCTCTATATAAAAATTGAAATGCAAAGTGGTTCAGTGACTTGATTAATGTCAAGAGCAAAACAGATAACAGAACGGAATGAAGAAATCTGGTTTTAACATCCGTACATCAAATCTTGTATTAAAGGCAGTGATCATAATTATCTAGATGGAAAAAAGCTTTATTATTTGTAGAAATCCAGTGCTAAAAAATACATTACAAGATCATTTAGTCCAATCTTCCTGATTTTATAGGTAAGAAAACTGAAGCCCAGAAGTTAAGCAACTTACCTGGGGTGAGAGTTAAGCTGAATTAATTTTTTTGTCTCTGGGTGTCCCTATAAACACCAGAATTTTATTATGATAAAGGAGTGAACATTCTGTAACCAAAAGATACAGAAACACAGCTCTCTGTTTACCTTCTAGTTTTTGGGCAAAAACTTCTGTGAATGAAATAATGTAATCATCCTCATACTGAGCTTAGAAAAGACAATATCTCGGTTTTCGACTTAAATGTCAATGTTAAATGTGGTGTGAAACCAACCCAATGGCAATAAGTAAGTAGGCAAAGCTTATGGGCTTAACAAGCATTTGTTTTTGACGGTGTCAATCAGGAACCAATGGACAATACAGAGCCAATCCCCTGCTTTCCAGAGCCGCAGGAGGCAAGGGAAGCTGTAGGAAAACGTCCGAAGTTAGGGTTATTTAAGGCTATTCAGAAATTTGGCATGTTCTTCTCCTCTTGGTAACAGAGTTTCTCCTCCTATCTTTGGACCAGTCTTTTCCTAGAAAAATGAAAATATTTTAATAGGAGATGGTACAACATTATTAGCATGGGTCACTAAAAGGAGTCACAAATTAGTAGGCAAATGACGTACCTTTAGCATTCCGTCCCGTTCCCATTTGTAGAGGCCACAGTTACTGAAACAGAAAAGATGGATTCACTCAGCAGCGTGGTGTAGGCCCACTCACGCAAAGACAATGTGCTCACTGCACCTGGGGAGAGTGGCCCCCATTCCAGGAGACGCTGTTCGAGGTGACACTCGTATTACATGCCAAATCTGAGGTTATGCTCGAATGCGACTACAGATAAATCTGTAATGACTTGGGAAGTGGTCTGTAGTGCCTTACAAAGCTAGAGGCTTCAGAGATGGAGCTTCAGATGATAGTACCACCGGGATCCACACACTGCAGGTAAGGAATGCACCGTTGGTTTTTACAACGGACAGTTGTTGGGATGAGACTCAGGTTTAGAGAGCTGGCTCTCTGGTGCAGGATCGTCTATGTTTTGCCTCTTCCTTCTCTTTTATTTTGGAGCAGAAAGGTTGAGATAAGGAAAGGAATTATCTTCTTTCTAGTCTAGATCATCCTTCTGCCTTTCTCTTTATAACCCAAAAACCTTTACTCACTTCCTTTTTCTTTTCTTTTTTTTTTGGGCAGGGGGGCGGTTTGCCATGTTGCCCACGCTGGCCTCAAACTCGTGGGCACAAGTGATTCGCCTGCCTCAGCCTCCCAAAGTGCTGGGATTACAGGCAGGGGCCACTGCGCCCAGCCTCTTTACTCTCTTTTTATTGAAAGGGCTTAGGGACTCTTGTTTTTATTTTGATGTTTTTAGAGACAGGGTTCATTCTGTGGGCCAGGCTGGAGTGCAGTAGCGCGATCATGTTTCACTGCAGCAGCCTTCCTCTTAAGAACTAACACGAGGGCCAAGCATAGTGGCTCATGCCTGTAATCCCAGCACTTTGGGTGGCTGAGCCCACTTGAGCCCAGGACTTTGAAACCAGCCTAGACAACAACACAGTGAGACCCTGTCTCTACAAAAAAGTAAATTAAGAAAATTAGCTGGGTGTGGTAACATACACGTGTAGTCTCAGCTACTCAGGAGGCAGAAGCAGGAGGATCGCTTGAGCCCAGGAGTTCAAGGCCGCAATGGGCTATGATTGTGCCACTGCACTTCAGCCTGGACAACAGAGTGAGCCCCTATCTCAAAATAAGAAGGAACAACTAACAAGAACGCCAGAGAAAGCAGGGTTCTTACAATCACAGTGCCATCTGGAGGCTGAAAGGCGCCTTGCTCTTCTATTTGTGTCTTGTATTTCATGAACAGATTTAAAAACAATTTTTTTCTAACGTTTTCTGTAAGCTCTTGCTATAATGACATTTTTAGTCCTCTATTTTGGAGAGAAGTCAAGTATCAACATATAAATAACTTCTTAAAAAATTATAATCTAGATTATGAAAAATTTGCAAGCCAGCTCCTCCTGGTAAAGGGATGGACCGGCCCGGGTTCCTGGCTCCCTCCCCTTTTATTGGGGGAAGCACAGTAAAAAATAACAATATGACAATAAAAAACAACAACAACTATTTGCAGCATTTACATTGTATTAGGTATTATAAGTAATCTAGAGATGTTTTAAAGTATATGGGAGGATGTGTGCACGTTATGTGCAAATACTACACCATTTTACATCAGAGACTTGAGCAGCCGCAGATTTTGGTATCCTGCGGGAAGAGTGCTGTCCTGGAACCAATCCCCCTTGGATACTGAGGAACGGCAGTTCTCACAAGCTAAAGAAATTTAAAATGATCAAATAACTCTTGGGAGTAGAGAGAAGAAAAAAATATTACGTGCATCCTAGCCCCCAACACACACACACGTGTTCACCACCCCACCCTATCATTCTTCACTTATTTATTCAACAAACACTTCTGAGGACCTCCTGCGGGCCAGGTACTACATGAGGTGTTGGGGACAGCCGTGAAAGAGCAGGGAAGGAATTCCAGGATTTCAGATAACAATTTGAGTCCCAAGGACAGTCTGGACCTGTAGGAAGGCACAGAGTGATCATCCAACGTTCCCAGGGAACAGATTCGCAGCCACCGGAAAAAGAGATGAAGATCCCCATGTGGGACAAAGAGCCCCAGGTGGTTCTCATACCTGCAGTGCTTGTTCGGGAGTCTGTCCAGGGAGATGCTTCTGTTTCCACAGGGACACTTGAAAAACCTCTTCACGCCGTCGTGCCAGTGGTATTCATGCTGCTCACTGACGCAGGTCTCCAGCAGCTTGAAGTGAGTGTAGGAGCACTGCACAGGGCAACAGGAAACCCACAGTGCCGGTGAAGAGCTGGAGGACAAACACTCAGCTGCGGTCAGGGCAATCTGCTCCGTGACCACCTGGTTTCTCATCGCCACCTTCGCCTCTTGCTACAGCCACCCAGGTGACTGCCTGACTCCCTCAGACTGATACCACTGTTCCTCATGTTTGGCCCAATTTCTGTCAGTCACAAAGTACACAATAACTTTCCGTTATTGTATAACATGTTCCATGATGACAAGAGCAAGGGCAGAAGAGGAAAAGTACCGTAAACCCCTAAATAGCTTCAGTCGGTCTGTGCTAGAGTCATCACAGCACCTTGCTTATATACGACACCAAGGCTTGGGATCTACATGAAAGACTGATCAGCAGGTCTTTTATTCCTTCTATGATCTATAAAAAGGATATAGGCTTATTTTACTCCGTATTTCATTAGCAGCAAAGCCAAGACAGAGAGATTAAGGATTTCACTTCTAAATTCGATCCTCAGAAAGACCGAAGAGAATCAGAAGTGGTGGGTGCGCAGCTAAGCACGTGCGGGAGAGAGCGCCGTCACTTCTGAGAATTACACTGAGCTTGATAAATAACTCGAGACTTAGGCAACCTCAGAAAGTGCAGAGTAGAGTGGTGAGCCCAAGGGGTTCAACCATGGTCCCAGGGCCTATGAACACTGAGCCACGTGGACCCAGTGGTCCAGGGGAAGAGATAGTAGGGCCCATCTGAACTGGGGACGGTGGTCAAATGAGAGAGGAATCCCCTAGACAAACGCTCCACTGGCAGAGCACAGGACCCAGCAGGAAGCCGGGTTCTGGGCCACCTCCGTCCTTTGCTATCCAGCCTAATTAACTGACACATCACGAGATAGGGCCCCAGATCCCAGAGGTTCTCCATGTCCTGCTGAGTCACAGCAGCACCACACGGGGCCCATGGTTGCTGCAGCCCCCACCTTCACCCACCGTCTTGCATGTCACAACGCGGCATTTCACTTCTCTGATGTTTCTCATCTTTTCTTCCATTTGTTCTTTCTTCACCAGTGGCTCAAAGTAGCGCTCCTGCAGCTCAGCCTCAGCCTGGAATGACAGGGCATATGAGAGACCTGGTGCCAGATCCAGTATGCGCTCAGGCAGCGCAGTAAGAGTAACTGGATGATCATCCAGATACCTCAGCTGATAATCAAAACAATAGAACCGAAGGGACATGCTAAGTATGCCAGGGCCCTGGACAGTAGTACCTCGACAATCTGCAAAGCAAAAGATGGTGATGCGTAGAAACGAGCTCTTAATATGCAAAAACAAAGGGACACAAGAGCATTCGGTGATGCTTTTAAATTTTATTCTTAAGATGGAGTCTCACTGACACCTAGGCTAGAGTGCAGCGGCGCAATCTTGGCTTACTGCAACCTCTATCTCCCGGGTTCAAGAGATTCTCCTGCCTTAGCCTCCCAAGTAGCTGGGACTACAGGTGCCTGCCACCTTGCCCAGCTACATTTTTGGATTTTCAGCTGAGATGGTTTTACCCTGCTGGCCAAGCTGGTCTCAAACTGCTGACCTCAGGTGATCCGCCTGCCTTGGCCTCCCAAAGTGCTAGGATTATAGGTGTGAGCCACTTTGCCTGGCCCATTTGGTAATTTTTAAAACACCAAATACAAATAAGCACTCCTAACATGACAGTATCATTATGTCAAGTGTGTGCCCGAGGGCAGTTATTTCTACTGTTCTGATATAGACTCCGTAACATAAGGTACTCCGGGCCCCCGCTGGTGAGTTTCCTTGGTACAGGGAACATCAGGGAACAGCCCTGAGGGCAGAGATGCTTTGGCAGAATGTGCGTGCAGCAATGGGGTTAGTGCTACTCCACAGGCAGGAGGGCCCGGGGCCTCGGGTGCCACAGAAGCGCAGAGCTCAGCTCTGCAGCCTGCAGAGTCAGTGCTGGCATCTCTCCTGAGTTTCAAGTTCAGTGAGAAGATACGATGCAGAGCGGTCTTGTTAGTTATTTGTTAATCAAAAGAAGAGCAGATCATTTGGAGTAGTGATACAGAATGGTGATATTTTTTAAATTGGTGGGAGCACTTTGTGTCATCATAATGATTGCTGCCTCTGCAGCTGGCAGGGACCAGGGGTGCTGAACTGTCTGCAATGCATGGGACAGTCACTGACACAACTAAGGATTGCTTCTCATCCTGCCTGGCTTCTGTGTGCTATGAGACAAATGTGTGGGTGGGGAACCTGATTAAAACCCTAGAACCTAACTGCCTTCCACACAACCCTACAATATTTGTGCATAGTTTTAACACATGTTGACAATTCCAAGAGTAAAACTAGACTCCTGTGTATACTGAGGGACAATGGTACTTTGGTTTCTCAGGATTATTTACTTAAAACACACACACACACACACACACACACTCCAACCTGGGCAACATAGATAAACCAGACCTTGTCTCAAAAAAACAACCCTCCCCTTGAAAAGTACATTATCTATTCCTAGCTACTCAGGAGGCTGAGGTATGAGAATTGCTTGAGCCCAGGATTCAAGACCAGTTTGGGGAACATACAGAGACCCTGTCTGAACACTCCTCCCACCCCTGACGAAAACCCCCACATTCTCAAAGAAACATTTCTGAGTCTCCATTTCTGGCTCATTTATACGGATAAATCCAAGCCTCTGACGACTTGATTTCCCCTAAGCTAGTTCTGCCTATGCCTTTACAAATCCACAATGCAATCTATACCTTTATCATAAATATTTTCATTTTTTCTTCTTTGCATTAGGATATTAATTTTTCAAAATGACTGGTATAGGTAATTCATATTATCTGTGAATTTTATTTCAAGATAAGAAAGCAATACAAATACTTGTTACTAAAAAGAGGCATGAGTTAAGCTCTGCTTTACAGCATCTGAGATGCCAACATAAAAATGCTGGAATGGGAAGCCTCTCTTCGCATATTGCAAGGCAGAAAACAGCAACAGTGTAGAACCATTTAAACATAATTTCACAGCCATAACCAAATGCAAACATTTTTATAATACTGATATCTATTTAAGTCATGTTAAGTCGAATGATATTCTTCAGTAAAGGGACAAAGCCAAGGCTAAAATCTATTCGAAATTATCCTGTTCTTCAAAGAAAACTCAAACAAACGGACACATACCTACTTCTAGATTTATGTAAAAAGCAGATTCTTACCTGGGCCTGGTGACTTATGCCTGTAATCCCAGGACTTTGGAAAGCCAAGGTGGGAGGATCACTTGAGGTCAGGGGTTAGAGACCAGCTTGGTCAACATGGGGAAACTCTGCCTCTACTAAAAATACAAACATTTGCTTGGTGTGGTGGCGGATGCCTGTAATCCTAGCTACCGGGGAGGCTGAGGCAGGAGAATCGCTTGAACCTGGGAGGTGGAAGTTGCAGTGAGCCGAGACTGCACCACTGTACTACAGCCTGGGCCCCAGACTGAGACGCCATCTCAACAAAACAAAACAAAACAAACAACAGATTCTTGGTCCTACAGCTAGCACCTTGGCTTTGAAGGACATTGGACATCAACACCATCCTTGAGCTTTTGGGCTTTTACCTGTTTCAGGATGCCTGTGTGTTTTGATTTTGCTTTTAGGATCTTCTGAAATTCCTCAGATTCCAGGTAGGCAAGTTGTTCTCTCCTTTTTTTCCTGGCAGGTTCTAATTCAACCTCAGCTAGGGCAGAAGGAACAAGCATCAGCAGTGACCAAGAAATTGCAGAAAGCCAGCGTGCCTCATCGACTCCACTCCCTTCCACTCCCCCTTCCTCTGCCTACCAGCCCTTCAAACGCGACCTACCCCAGCTGGCCCCAGCAGAGGAAAGGTCTCAGAGGTGAGCCAAGAAGCTGAGCCTAGAATGTGGGGTGGTGGCAGATTTGGCCACTAAATTAGAATCTCTTTTTCACCTTCAAATAGGCAGCTGACTATCATAACAGATAATAGCAATGTTAAATATGTTGACAATGATGTTAACAAATACTGCCTACTTCAGAGTTTTAAAAATAAAGACAGGGCAATTTAAAACAAAGGAATTTGAGTTCTGTCAAAGCAAATCTTTACGCGAATATATGTACAAAGATCCTATTCCCAAGTATTCGAATTATGTCTAATTTCATTCCAATTTAACGTGATTAAAAAAAATCAGTTCCACCCATAGAAATTCTATTTAGGTATTCTTTATAGGAGGAAATGGAAGTAATTACTTGATATCTAGGTGCTGGTTTGGGTTTAGAATGTATTTCCCTTAGAGACAGTTTCTCTTTTCCACTGTTAACTGTGAAACTGCAGTACCTGGAGGAGAAAACATGGTGTTCTTTTCTACACGTTCCTTCACCTCCAGGACAGCCTGAGGGTCCTTTTGCTTCTTCTTAATGCCGTTTGGGTTTGTTTTTGTAAGAATCTGGCCTTTTGCCCTTAATTTGGTGATAGCAGCTAACTAGAAAAAAAGAGAAGAGAGGGAGGTAAAGATCTGAAAGATGACAGAGGCACTTAAGACCTGTACCCCTTTTTTGTTATTAACCAGTGAATTCTGGCTGTCCTCCGACAGAAATTGGCAAAACATATCTTAATGTTACTTGGTATTATTAACACAATTACTGGAATATAATAGCATGGGAGACAGGTCTACACACTGATGAGTAAGTCTCAGTTTATTTAAATGTAACAAGTGTGACATCGGCGAGACTGCAGGCTTCCAGAGCCATGAAGGAGCCACATCACCATTTTGGAAGTTTTAGAATCAGAGAGAATTAGGATAGAATTCCATCCAGCTCTGCCATGGACTAGCTTGTAACCCGAGGCAAGTTACATAATTTCTCATTTATAAAATGGAAATGGGGCTGGGCACGGTGGCTCATGGTAAACCCAGCACTTTGGGAGGCTGAGGCAGGCAGACTGCTTGAGCTCAGGAGTTCAAGACCAGCCTGAGAAAAAAACACAGTGAGACTTCATCACTGCAAAAAATACAAAAATTAGCTGGGCATGATAGTGCATGCCTGCAGTCCCAGCTACTCAGGGGGCTGAGCTGGGAGGATCACCTGAGCCCAGGGAGGTGGAGGCTTCAGTCAGCTGTGACTGCACAGCCTGGGAGACAGAGTGAGACCCTGTCTCAAAAGAAAACAAAATAAGGAAATGATGATATAGCATTGACCTACCTTTGAAGGCCATGGTGGTATGGATGAAATAAGATGTCTGCAAAGTATGAATCTGTACATAGTAAATACATTCCTGGCTGAGTGCAGTGACTCATGCCTGTAATCCCAGCACTTTGGGAGGCCAAGGCAGGTGGATCACTAGAGGTCAGGTGTTTGAGACCAGCCTGGCTAACACAGTGAAACCCTGTCTCTACTAAAAATACAAAAATTAGTCGGGCGTGGTGACAGGCACCTATAATCCCAGCTACTCGGGAGGCTGAGGCAGGAGAACTGATTGAACCTAGGAGGCGGAGGCTGCAGTGAGACGAGATTGCACCACTGCACTCCAGCCTGGGTGACAGAGCGAGACTCCGTCTCAAAAAGCAAGCAAACAAACATAGTAAATACACGGCACACACATATCACACGCATGGAGTAATACGGACATGTGTCATGGTTGTTATTATAGGTATTACTATACGTAATACTATAGGTATGTCGGTAAGGTTGTGGCGTACAGCTAGCCTCTGCACTTCATTTGGCTGTAGCTGCTAACTAGAAGAAAGAGAGAGGCTTGGTCAGGGGACTCAGGAAGCAGGCAGGTGGGGCTCTGAGTGTCCCACCCCTACCTCAGCCAAAGCAATTCAGCTTTCTCCTGTCATGTGACTAGACTTCTGTGTAAGATTTCTTTTAAAGAAGGATTCTTGGTTAGGCATAGTGGCTCATGCCTGTAGTCCCAGCACTTTGGGAGGCTGAGGTGGGATTGCTTGAGTCCAGGAGTGCAAGACCAGCCTGAGAAAGGGGGACCCCTCATCTCTACAAAAATACAAAAATTAACCAAGGCGTGGAGGCATGTTCCTGCAGTCCCAGCTACTACTTGGGAGGCTGAGGCATGGGGATCCATCGATCCTGGGAGGCTGAGGCGGCAGTGAACCACGATTGCACCACTGCAGTCTAGCCTGGGTGACAGGGGGAATCCCTGTCAATCAATCAATCAATAAAATGGCCAGGAGCAGTGGCTCACACCGATAATCCTAGCACTTTGGGAGGCTGAGGCGGACGTATCACTTGAGGTCAGGAGTTCGAGATCAGCCTGGCCAACATGGTGAAACCCCGTCTCTATTAAAAATACAAAAATTAGCCGGGTGTGGTGGTGGGTGCCTGTAATCCCAGCTACTCAGGAGGCAGAGGCAGGAGAATCACTTGAACTTGGGAGGTGGAGGTTGCAATGAGCTGAGATCACGACACTGCACTCCAGCTTTGGTGATAAGAGTGAGAGAAAGAGAGAAAAAGAGAGACAGAGTGAGAGAGAGAAAGAGAGGAAGGAAGGAAGGAAGGAGGGAGGGAGGGAGGAAGGGAGGGAGGAAGGGAAGGAGGGAAGGATTCCTTAAATAACCATTTTACATTACAGTCTCACCTCAATAATTCCAATAATTGTTTTCCTACAGTCAGTGTCTCTGGTTATAAACACTATCTTCCTCTAGGGTACATCCTGTAGCCTGGCAAGAAATAGTGCGGCGATAACAGCTCTAACTTTCTTGGATTAAATTCATATTGTGTTGACACTACTGTCTTGTCAAATTACACTGACTCTAATGAGCACGATCAATATACAGCTATTAGGTGTCTGTCTTTCCTCCAGCTCTGTCCTACAGAAAACAAAGTCAGGTGTTAAAAAGAAGAGATGCCAGTTACCTTTTTGGCTTCTGCTAAAGCACTTAGTTTTGGTCTTGGTGGTGGTGACTCGTCATAAAAGAGAACATCATCTCCTTCCAAGATGCCTCGCCCCAGCTTGGGTGTCACTGTGGCAGGGGCTCCCTCCAGCCTGGGAAACTCAGATCCTGTCCCTGGAGACTGAGCAGGAGGCTGTCTTGATGAGGATGGCACAGCTGGGCTCCCGACTTCACTTGAGGTTTGCAGAAATCTTTAAAGAACATACAGTCAAAATATGCAAACAGGGTTTCTAAAAACTCTAGAACTCAACATGAACTAGGAGGTGGCAGGCAGGCCACCAGCTGGGAGCTAGTTGTTAGCAAAATAATTTCCCCTCCTTGGCTGGTAATTCAAATTTGCACACAATAAGAACAACACTGGCTTCACTAACTCCTCCATTAATTGTGTTTTCTTTAAATAAGCTGTAATTGTCCTAACACTTTAGAACCAATTACTGTTTTTACCAATCAGCTGTGCAGTGGATGTCTTCTGCAGCACACCCAGCCATATTCCCAACCCTACCGTCAGCTCGAGGGCCTGTAGGAACTCATTGCATCTCCCTACATTTTAGTTTATGCTACTGTGAAGAGATAATACATGTGGGACATTTGGAAGTCATTAACAGAAAAGCACTATAACTTGCAGCGATTATTTTATATCCTTTTTAATTTTTTTTGAGACAGAGTCTTGTTCTGTTGCCCAGGCTGGAGTGCAGTGGCACGATCCTGGCTCACTGCAACCTCTGCCTCCTGGGTTCAAGTGATTCTCGTGTGTCAGCCTCCCAGGTGTTGGGATTACAGCACTTACTGGCAACAAATTGTTTTAAGAGCCATGTTACTTTTTTTTAGGAGACAGGGCCTTGCTCTGTCGCCCATACTGGAGTGCACTGGCACAACCGCAGCTTGCTGCAACCTCCACCTCCCAGGCTCAGATAATCCTCCCACCTCAGCCTCCCAAGTAGCTGAGACCACAGGTGTGCACCACCATGCCCGGCTAATTTTTTTATTTTTTGTATAGACAGGATTTCGCCATGTTTCCCAGGTTGGTCTCAAACTCCTGGGCTGAAGGATCTGCCCACCTTGGCCTCCCAAAGTGCTAGGATTACAGACGTGAGCCACCGAGCCAGCCTTAAGAGCTATTTAAAAACAACAAGAAACCTCAGAAACCATCTAGTCCAAACCTATTATCTGACTGATGAAGAAACTGAGGCCCAGGATCACATTGCTCACAAGGGCCAGGCTGGGGATGAGAGCCAGGCCATCCCAGAGCGGTACTCTTTCCAATTCCACATACCCACTCTTGCAAGCTCTAGGCTGAGTTTGCAAACTATCAAATCTTGCGCAAAGATAAGCCTTCTTTGGCCAACGAAATTCTGAAAATTTTCAAATTGCAATGCCTTCAAACTGATGGGCACTCTCTATTTCCCACGAGGCTCACAACTCCATACATATTTCTTTGTCCACGTATATAATTTATGTCACCTGTAGGCACATGATGAATACCTCTGTAGATATCCTACTAGCACCTCAAACTAATCTGCCTGAGATCAAATCCATTTTCTTACTTTCCCAAAGACTTTCCTCTTATTATTATTATTATTTTTGAGACAGAGTCTCACACTGCTGCTTAAGTTGGAGTGCAGTGGCACGATCTCAGCTCACTGCAACCTCCGCCTCCCAGTTTTAAGCGATTCTCCCACCTCAGCCTCCCGAGCAGCTGGGATTACAGGTGCCTGCCATTACGCCTAGCTAATTCTTGTATTTTTAGTAGAGACGTGGCTTCAGCATGTTGGTCAGGCTGGTCTCAAACTCCTGACCTTGTGATCCACCTGCCTCGGCCTCCCAATGTCCTGGAATTACAGGCATGAATCACCTCGCCCAGCCCCTCTTATCTTATAATTGACCTCCTTTCACGGATGCAGTGGCCTTTCAGCAGCCCAGATTGGGGATGGCAAATGGTTTGGCACTGGAGCAGATCACATGTGAGCCCAAAACTCAGCCCTACCACAAACTAGCTCTCTGACCTCCAGGCACACCGTTAGTAAAACAAGGCTGAGAAGCTTTCCAGAGGCTCAGATGCTGCGTTTATGGAGTGCACATAAAGTGCCTGTGAACCACAGCTCCATCGTGATTCAGATGACCTGAGTCCAGGAATCATTCATTTGTCCACCTACGATATGCATTTCCACTTGATTTTTTTGTATTATTGGCTGAAGCCAAGTAACACATTTCCACTTACTTTTGCTTCTAAAGTGACTCTCCATTTTTATCATTTATCCAAAGAACTGTACTCTACTCATTGGCTCTGCCTGTCATAAACTGAATTGTGGCAAAACCCAGAAATGGCAGCCAGGTGAATCACTTGCATCCAGGAATTGGAGACCAAGCTGGGCAACATGGCAAAACCCAGTCTCTACAGAAAAATACAAAAATTAGCCAGGCGTAGTGGCGCAAGCCTATAGTCCCAAATACTTGGGAGGCCAAGGCAGGAGGATCATGTGAGCCTGGGACACGGAGGTTGTAGTGAGCCGAGACTGTGCCATTGCACTTCAGCTTGAGCGACAGAGAGAACCTGTCCCCCCCCAAAAAAAAAAATGAGCAAGAGAAAAAAATGACAGCCAGCAGGGGAACCGGTGCTCTCCTCCTTCACAAGAACCCTCTTCACATCTCACCCCTTTCCCTTTTCCATGGTGATAACCAACCTGTACCATTTGGTGTTGGGAGTCACGAGTGTAAGAAATATACAGCCTTAAATGCTATTCAGGTTACGGGAAACCTATTTTAAACTTTCAGAGTTAAAACGTAGCCAATCGAAACCTGAAGTCACGTTCTGGAACCCGATGAAGGCGTTCTGAGGATGCCTGAGCTGGATGACCTAAGCGGGGAGTATTCAATCTGCTCCTCTTACCGCTTCTGTATTTCCTCTGATTTCCTTCTCCTCATCTCCAACATACGCTGCTTCTGTTGCTTCAAGAGTGCCGAGGCCGAGATGGACTGGATGGCAGGTTTTGAGCTCCCCATGATCCCTGAAACAGAAGCCCACAGACTGAGGGGGTGCCCCGGGCGGCTGAAAGAACACAGGGACACACGTGCGGCTGCGCAGCTCACAGTACCTGAAGCTGTGGCTTTGGCTAAATGTTGTTTTAAGTTCCTGGCTCCACACGTCGGCAGGTCCATCAGTTCCTTGAACTCCTCAGAGCAAGACAGGCTCTTCTGGGGTATTCCTGTGCCATGTCAACACCAGCTTTAGAGGATTCAGGTCAGATAGTTTGAGGTCACATGACATACCACTTTCTAAACTCCGCGCCCGTAATTTTAGTCGTATGTAAATGAAGTAGACGGAATACCAACAGGAAAAAAAAGGAATCCTTAACCTCTAACATCAGACTTGGACTGCAGGGTATCCTGAGTATATTTTATTACTAGTAATGATTAGAATACTAAGTAAGCCCTTAAATCTGGGGGTCATTCCATACCCTGTTTCTGGAATATGCACTAAGGATAAGGGTCCCTGACCACTGTTTACAACCATAAGCCCAGGGTGGGGGCTGCATTCTCTGACCAAGACTTGTTTTTATTTATTTTTATTTTATTAAGTTTTTTTTGTTTTATATTTATGGCCAAGACCCATTTTAACAAAAGATAAGAGATAAGAAGTTTGGCCAGGAAGGTAATACTACTGATGCTGGATGTTAAGAGTTTACCCAGATACACCAAGAAATTGTAAAAAGCATACTAAGGTAAGACACAGCTAAGACCAATATGCTGTTATTTTTCCTTAAGGTCCTGCAAACCAGGCTTGATTCCTCCAGGTCAGACCACACCACTCACTAAGTACAGGTGATGAGTGGATTTTTATTACTTAAGAGTACGAGCTGTATCCACGTTCAACCCTAAAGACCGCATATTTATTTATTTATTTTTGTGCATGAGTAAGTTGTTGAGTGGTGATTTCTGAGATTTTGGTGCACCCATCGCTGGAACAGTATACACTGCATGCAATGTGAACTCTTTGATCCCTAAGACTGCATAATTAAACTGGAGAAAGAAATGTCATATGGAGAAACAAAGTTACCGAGTTTTTGTTGTGTTTCCTGGATGATCAAGTTTGTGCCCTTAACAACCAGATTACTCAGAGTGGTTTGAATCTTCTTCTTTGGAGCCACAGCTGCTGCACTGAAATGACAAGTCACCCCCAAAAGGAGAATCACTAAGTCTCAATGCTCTGATGAGGTAAAGAAGGCACAGAGACCATCGTTCATTAAACACCATCAAAGTTTCTCAAAACACCATCTAAGCAGGCTTTCTTAATGCCATAGCCCTAAGGCGTAACTGGTTTATGCACTGCGTCACAGACAAAAGCTAGAGGCAGTCTCCAAATCTGCTTTCGGCCATTCTGGAAGGAAATTGGGCAAAAGAAATAAAAATATATACAAATGCTTTGAACTAGCAGTCTAAATATTTATATACTAACGGCAGCTTTCTTTATAATGTCATACATTGAAGACACCATTAATGTTCATCTATAAAGAATTGTTTAAATGAATTATGGCAGAGTATGTAAAAGAACACTATGTAGCCACTAAAAATACATAAGACAAGAAAAACATTAATTATTTTACGCTGGAAAAAGGTGGTTACAAAGAATGGGCATAGTATATCTCATTTTATATTACTAAAAACTTATGAAAAAACAAAGCATGACACCGAGGAGTATAAATATCAAGTAACTAACAGTTCGGGGTGTTTCTTTTTTTGAGATAAGGCCTCACTCTGTTGTCCATCCTGGAGTGCAGTAGCGCAATCGTGACTCACCGCAGCCTCCACTTCCCCTGGCTCAAGCAATTCTCCCACCTCAGCCTCCCAAGTAGCTGGTACTACAGGCGTGTGCCACCATGCCCAGCTAATTTTTTTGTATTCTGTAGGGGTTTTGCCATATTGCTCAGGCCGGTCTCAAATTCCTGGGCTTAAGCGATCCTCCTGCCTTGGCCTCCCAAAGTGCTGGGATTACAGGTGTGAGCCACCGTGCCTGGCCCGAAACTAACAGTTTCTCAGGTGGTAGGATTATAGTTGCTTTTTATTTTCTCCTTTGGTTGAATTGTATGTTCTTTTAAAAGCTTAATGTACATGTATTGCTTTTAGCAGATTGGAAAAATTCAGAAATCATTTTAAGTCTCAAAAACATGCTCACTGTTGAAAAAGAAGTGGGAAGTGAATTGTCTTGCCCCATTTCTGTTGGATTGGGAACATAAACCTGTTTTGTTCTTGGAACAGCTGTAGCTGCCTGATGCCAAGTCCTCAGATGTGCTTTCTATAATGTGGTGAAGTGGTCACTGATTACAATAAGCTTGCCCAACCTGCAGCCCTTGGGCCACACGCAGCCCAGGGTGGCTTTGAATGTGGCCCAACACAAATTCATAAACTTTTCTTAAAACATTAAGAGAGTTTTTTTGGTTTTTTTTTTTTTTTAGCTCATCAGCTATCATAAGTGCATTTTATGTATGGCCCAAGACAATTCTTCTTCCAAGGGAGCCCAGGGAAGCCAAAAGATTGCACACTCTTGGATTACAATGTCAGGGACTCTATTGACTCTGAGATCCCCAGGCAAGGGGCCCTGGAGGCCTACCCAGCATCGCCCCACTCCCTACGTGAGGCTTCATAGTATATTCGCTCACTGAATGAAATGTGGGTTCCATGAGGTCTGGAGCCTCACCCTCCTACAATAAATAGTTGTAGGAGAAATAATCAGAAGGGTGTTAACAATGTGATTAACACATTTTTAAAAGCCCTGACAAAGTTGCACTATTCACATTAGAAGTCAAAGAGGGCCTGGGTGTGGTGGCTGTCGCCTGTAATCCCAGTACTTTGGGAGGCCGAGGAAGGTGGATCACTTTAGGTCAGGAGTTTGAGACCAGCCTGGCCAACATGGTGAAACCTTGTCTGTACTAAAAATGCAAAAATTAGTCGGGTGTGGTGGCACACGCCTATAGTCCCAGCTACTCAGGAGGCTGAGGCAGAAGAATCACCTGAACCCAGGAGGTGGAGGTTGCAGTGAGCTGAGACTGCACCACTGCACTCCAGCCTGGGCGACAGAGTGAGACTCCATCTCAAAAAAGAAAAACCCCCAAAGGCCGGGCGTGGTGGCTCATGCCTGTAATCCCAGCACTTTGGGCCGAGGCGGGTGGATCACTTGAGGTCAGGAGTTCGAGACCAGCCTGACCAACATAGTGAAACCCTGTCTCTATAAAAAAAAAAAATCAAAAAAAAAAAAACCCAAAAACCAAAAGTCGAAGAGGAAGAGTGGGCTCTCTTAAAGCCCAACACAACGTAAGTCAATCTCTCTCTCTCCTGAATGCTTTTCTCTCTGCCTAGGAATAAAAGAGGTCCTTAACCAACTTGTTTCGGGCAGTGAGTTATGAAAGATAAACTGTACAAGTATCCTATGATGGTTACAAGAAGGTACAACCAGTAGGTTTGATCTTTGATAAGCAAAATCCTTGCCCCAGAATAAGCCCCGAGAATGTCTTACATTGAAGCTGCATACGAGGCAGAAGAAACCCCTCCGTAGTAAAAGCCATCTTGGCACAGCCGTTCTTTGAGGCTGGTGCCTCTGCGGGCAAACTTCTTTGGAATTCGTCCTCCAGAGAAGGTGGACTGCAAATCGGCACGCTTTGCACTGAGCTTCTTGTATTGAGCCTGGACGTGGTACTGACAGTACTCACAGTCATGCTGCAAAAGGCAGAGCAGTGGCATCAGATGAGGGTGACAGGCCAGGAAACAGCAATGAGCAGACATAGTTCCTTCTCCCGGCTTCCTAGAACATGACTCAGGCAGAGTCCTCCCTGCTGACCTTCAAGACCGTTCCCAACGTGGAAGGGCTGCTCAGTCCCCGAGGGGAAGAAGGTCCTCCCTTTGAGTCCCCTGAAAGTACTGTTCTAGTGAAATTCCCCTTGCCCTCTTTCTACAAAGGAAATGAAATCAGCTTCTAGGATGAACCGTGAAACAAGGAAGGTGAAAGAAGTTAAATTCAGAAGGTCCCACGTTGTATAAGTCCTTTTACAGAAGAGACAAATCCATAGAGACAGAAAGCTGACGAGACGACACCAAGAGATGGAGGGAGTGGGGGATGGGAGTGATAGCTTAATGGGGCCAGTGCTTTTACAGGGTGATGGAATCTTGAAACTAGGGAGCTGGTGGTTACACAACTAAGTATCACTGAACAATAAATATTTAAAAATGGTTAACCGTATATTGTGAATTTTGCCTCAATAAAAAATAATTTAAAAACAAAATCAGCTCCCAGTGAGGTTTTTCTAGCTGTTTCTTTAGTTGATCCTTGGACAAGTGCTATCCTTTCAGTGAAAGAAACAGAGATGGTGCAGTATTGTTCTATTGGGTGAACAGTAGTTATGGTGTCAGTGGAATTTCCTTTTTTTTGGAGACAGTCTCCCTCTGTCACCCAGGCTGGAGTACAATGGTGTGATCTTGGCTCACTGCAACCTCTGCCTCCTGGGTTCAAGTGATTCTCCTGCCTCAGCCTCCCAAGTAGCTGGGATTATAGGCGTGCACCACTGTGCCCGGCTAACTTTTCTATTTTTAGCCGAGACAGAGTTTTATGGTCTCAAAACTCCTGGCCTCAAGTGATCTGCCCGTTTCGGCCACCCAAAGTGTTGGGATTACTTGTGTGAGCCACCGTGCCTGACCAGACAATGGATTTTTAAGGATCTAGTTCTCACAGGGAGATCTGTTAGGTACTTCACTCTGAAACCTCATTTCCCAGCTGTCTCCCACCTTATTATTTCCTGCCCAGGAATCCATCTAACAGGAAGGAATAAGGAAACTAAAAAGAGATGAAACCAAAACTGTCATTTAATCCTTTCAAAGAACTGTAAGAAGTACTTCTTCACACCTACTACAAGGGCTAGGACAACAAAGAAATACAGTGACAGGTACCAACAAGGACAGGGAGAAACTGGAAACTTCCTACATGATTGGTGTGATGTAAAACGGTGCGGCCACTTGGGAAACCAGTCTGGCAGTTCCTCAAAAATCGAGACAGAGTACAATATTGCCCCAGCAATCCCACTCCCAGGTATATGCCCAAGAGAGTGGAGCACATACATCCCCATAAAAACTGGGATGTGTGTTTTAGCAGCATTATTCATAATAGCTAAATGCGGCAACAACCCAACCGTCTATCAACTGATGAAAGAATAAACGACATGGTATATCCATACAACGGAATATTATTTACCCACAAAAAGGAATAAAGTGTTGTAAATGCTACAGGATGGATCAATCGTGAGAAAAATTATGTTAAGTAAAAGAAGCCAGACAGAAAAGGTCACATATTGTGATTCCATTACATAAAATGTCTAGAAGAGGCAAATCCATAGAGACAGAAAGTAGGTTAGCGCTAACCAGGGGCTGCGGAAGAGGAGACTTGGAATAACTACCGGTGGGTATTGGGTTTTTTTCTGGGGTAACGAACGGATTCTGAAATTACATAGTGGTGATGGTTGCAAAACTCTGAATGTACTAGAAATTACTGAATTGTTCATTTATTTATTTTTTGAGACAGACTCTCACTCTATCACCCAGGCTGGAGTGTAATAGTGTGATTTGAGCTCACTGAAACCTCTGTCTCCTGTTTTCAAGTGATTCTCTTGCTTCAGCCTCCCAAGTAGTTGGGACTACAAGCACCCCCCGACCATGCCCAGCTAATTTTTGTATTTTTAGTAGAGATGGGGTTTCACCATGTTGGCCAGGCTGGTGTCGAACTCCTGACCTCAGGTGATCTGCCTGCCTGGACCTCCCAAAGTGCTGGGATTACAAGTATGAGCCACTGCACCTGGCCTGAATTGTTTTGGTGAATTGAATGGTATGTAAATTATACCTAAATGAAGCTATTATTCTTTAAAAAGTCCTAAGAAAAGGTATAATTGAGTTAAAATACAGTCTAAAATACAATTTTCATTGTATTTCATAATGTTTGCTCTATGGAACTACAAGAATTGAAGGCAAACAAAAATTCTGTCTTAAACCTCTTGGTCAGATAAAAGATCACTTTCTACCAGGTGTAGTGGCTCATGCCTGTAATCCCAACACTTTGAGAGGCCAAGGCAGGCGAATTACCTGAGGTCAGGAGTTCTAGACCAGCCTGACCAATATAATGAAACCCCATCTCTACTAAAAATACAAAAATTAGCCGGTGTGGTGGCATGCGCCTGTAATCCTAGCTACTGGGAGGCTGAGACAGGGGAATTGCTTGAACCTTGGAGGCAGAAGTTGTAGTGAGCCGAGATGACACCATTGCACTCCAGCCTGGGCAACAAAAGTGAAACCCCATCTCAAAAAAAAAAAGATCACTTTCTTAAGAGGTTAAATCTCCCCACCTTCCCCTGCTCTCACTTTTTTAAACTGGAGATTATTACCCACACATTAAATTTTCTCATTTTGACTCTTCCTTTAAGTAGGAAACTCAGCTCCAAACTGGTTATCACAGCTAAAGTACCTACAGTGTATTCCTAACCATTCTTTTCTTTAGCAGAAACCATCCTAACAAAGCTGAAACCAACCAAATTCACAGTCTGCGTGCACGGCTCTCCGTTCTTCTTCCTGGCTTTACAGGTTCCCAGGTCGAGAGCTTCACCCATAATTAAGACCTTTTGGGGATGATCGATAGATAAACACACCTGAAAGAAAGAGGTGGGGCAGGAGTTAAAGGCGGACACAATTATGGCCCTTTATTAGCAGGAATAGAGAAAAGAATGGTTGGTATTGATGTAAGAAGGTTTTTGCCAGGTGCCGTGGCTCACGCGTATAACCCTGGTACTCTGGGAGGCCGAGGCGGGTGGATTTCTTGAGGCCAGCCTAGGCAATGTAGCAAAACCCTGTCTCTACAAAAAATACAAAAATTAGCCAGGCGTGGTGGTGTGTGCCTGCAGTCCCAGCTACTTGCAGGGCTGAAGTGGGAGGATCACTAGAGCCTGGGAAGTCTAGGCTGCAGTGAGCTGTGACTGCACTCCAGCCTGGGCAAGAGTGAGGCCCTGTCTCAAAAAGGAGAGAGGTTTTACTGGTGTAAAGGAATGTGAAGCCAGTGCTCTACAACTGTTTTAAGAACAGGGGTGCAGAAGACACCTTCAATTCTCTTCCTATTTTCCATCCTTTCCTTCATCTTTGCGATTGGAATCCTGATTTTATCTGGGTTGGCCGAGTTCTCAGCCTCAGGTAAGAGATCCTGTTCCCTCTTTCCCCAGCACTCCTTAGAGCGAGCAATGGTTATGTGATAAGTTCTAGATGATCAGATGTTAGCAGGAGTTGGTAGGGAAGGTTTTGCTTTCCTGATAAAATGAGTTAGGAGGCTGGCTGCCCCTTCCCGCTCACTTCTTGCCTTGAATGGAGATGACTACAGGGAGACAAGTCCCTGAAGGGCCTTGGTGTGAATTCAGCTCTCTCCCTTCTTGTTTACAATTTTCTTCTTGGACAGATTGTACCAAGAGGCACTGTCCTGAATAGCCTAAGCTTTATCCTCACCCCTCCTAGGACAAAATCTACAACACTTGAGCTCAATGAGCCAAGTAGCCTCCAGGTTATAAAATCCGGATCAGGGCGCTTTCACAATCCCTCTGCTGCAGGGTGAAGAGAGGCCTGAGCAGACAGGACTCCACTTGCCTGGAGTGCCTTTCCTGAGCCTTGGTGGACTGCCTCAACCTAGATCCTAGGCTTCTGTGGACTCTCGCTGCCTAAGGTGCTTCGCTGAACTTGTGTAAGTGTTTTATTTCCTGGATGCATACTCCCACAGGTGGGTTTGTGCAAAACTGCAGGTAGCTTGGTTTGTGCTGAACCACTGGCAGCTGGCTTTGTACAAAGCTTGTGGCCAGACCTGGGAACCTACCAGATCTAGAAATAGTAGAAATTGGCAAGGCGTTTAGAGCCTTCCCATGGGATTGTGTTTAGAACACCTCCCATGGTGTTCCTCTCCAAGAAACTGGTACCCTTCCATGGTATGCCACTTCACAGTGATGGCTTGAGTTTCAAAGGCACCTCATGACCAGGAGCGAAGGGCTGATACAGAAATGTTGCTCTTAAATCACCATAGTGCCTAAATCTGGATTTTAAAAAAAAATTATGTAAGAAAAATAAGCCCCCACTGTTTATTGTCGAAAAGAAACTGTACTTAAGTTTGTTACTAGCAGCTGAACACCCTCCTAACCAATAGAGGAAGATTTGTTGACATTCTCTCGTGAAAGCGAGGAATGAGATAACTTTTTCTTCACTTCTCTTGAAAATAATAATCTGACTACAATAGAGTAAAATTAGGTGCTGGGTCAGAGTAGAGCAACTGCCCGTTGCTATTCATACCGTGTCTAGATTTGCGATTCCCTAGAGAAGCAGCGGGTAGTGCCAAAACTGTAGTGTTGCCTGAGAAGATGAAAATTCACTTTTATTTCAAACTGCAGCTATGGCTGTCATAGTCAATGGAGCAAAATTCCCTCAACTGTAACACACTGCTTTCTTGATGTCACCATAAAAATTTATATAAGGCATCTGGCTGGGCACCATGGCCCACACTTGTAATCCCAGCACTTTGGGAGGCTGAGGTGGGTAGATCACCTGAGGCCAAGGGTTTGAGACAAGCCTGGGCAATGTAGTGAAACCCTGTTTTTTGTTAAAAAACAAAACAAAACAAAAACACAAAACAGGCCAGGTGCGGTGGCTCACGCCTGTAATCCCAGCACTTTGGGAGGCCCAGGCAGGCAGATCACCTGAGGTCAGGAGTTCGAAATCAGCCTGGCCAACATGGTGAAACCTCATCTCTTAAAAATACAAAAAAATTAGCCAGGCGTGGTGGTGCATGCCTGTAATCCCAACTACTTGGGAGGCTGAGGCGGGAGAATTGCTTGAGCCTAGGAGGTGGAGGTTGCTATGAGCCGATATCACGCCATTGTACTCCACCCTAGGCAACAAGAGTGAAACTCCATCTCAAAAAAAAAAAAAAAAAAAAATACAAACCACAAAAATTAGCTGAGCATGGTGGCACACACCTATAGTTACAGCTAGCTACCCAGGAGACAGAGGTGGAAGTATCACTTGAGCCCAGAAGATGCAGGTTGCAGTGAGTCAAGATCAAGTCACTGTACTCCAGCCTGGGCGCCAAAGCAAGACACACCCTCAATAAATAAATAAATAAATAAAAAGAGTATCAAATCTAAGGAAACCTGAGCACAATAGTTCAAAGAACTCCAGGAACTTTGTAACTAATTTGAAAAGATGAAATAAAAGTAGTTGTTACAAAGCGCTTTAAATAGGTGGAAATTCAGAATACTGGTGGGTAATGAATGAACAAAAAACAAGCCAGATTCACGGAGACACAATCACATAAAAGCATGATTTATTTTCTGGTGGTAGACTAATACAGATTTCTTTCTTTTTTTTTTTTTCTTGAGATGGGATCTTACTTTTTTGCCCAGGTTGGAGTGCAGTGGCAACAATCACGGCTCACTACAGCCTTAACCTCATGGGCTCAAGCGATCCTCCTACCACAGCCTCCTGAGTAGCTGGAACTACAGTTGTGCACCCCCACTCCTGGCCAATTTTTAAATTTTTTGTAGAGGTGGGGAGTCTCATTGTGGTGGCCAGGCTGGTCTTGAACTCCTGGGATCAAGTGATCCTCCCGCTTTGGCCTCCCAAAGTGCTAGGATTACAGGTAAGAGCCAACATGCGCAGCCTCAAATGTCTTTGATAAAACTCAGCTAACTTGTAGAGACAATCATCAATCTAATCCCAGAAACAGGCTCTTACCTCCTCTGAACCATCCTTGGGCTTCATGGGGTTGGCATTGAGGATCCCTACAACAGTCCCCTGCTCCGTCTTCCAGAGTGCTTTGTGAACTTCTCCAAATAAGAACACAGACACGCATTGTGTGAGGTCACGAAGATCATTCAGTTTCCAGATGCTGAAGGTTTTTCCCTGGAACGAACAGTTATTCTTACTTTTAACAATTTTTGAACTGTAGGTTATGCTGTCTTCATTTATGGGTCAAGAGTTTTCCTATGGAAAAATATATGCATAAAATCCAAGAATTTTGTTGTTAGTCGAATATGTATTGTCAGCATGTGTGATAACTAAAAATTAACCTAGCCTTTAGCATTATATCACCCTTCTCATTTTAGAGATGAAGGTGAAATAAAGCAAGCCAGTGGCAAACTTGTTAGCCATCTCTAATTACCTCTGGACTAAGCAGAGGAAGTGGGATAGCACTGCCTTTCTAATGACACAGAGATACACACGCATGTCATTAAAAGGACAAGTGGAAGGTATAACACACACTACCATTTAATAACTTACTGATATGAATCTGTATTAGGTAAATTGAGTAACTCTATTCTATATCATTGATTAATTATGATGATTATTTGTAGAGACAGGGTTTTGCTCTGTCACCCAGGCTAGAGTCCAGTGGTGCAATCATATCCTGTTGCTCACTCCAACTCCTAGGCTCAGAGGACCCTCCACCCTCAGCCTCCCAAGCAGCTGGAACTATGGGCGCATGCTACCAGCCCCAGCTAATTTTATGATTTATTTTTATTTCATAGAGATGAGGTCTCACTATGCTTCCCACGTTGGTCATGAACTCCTGGGCTCAAGTGATGTTTCCACCCTATCCTCTCAGTGTTGGGATGATAGGTGTGAGCCTATAACCTTAAGCCTGGCCTAAGTATATTATTAATATGAATAAAGAAGTTTCCACTCTAGGCTATTACATTTTGCTTAGCTTACAAGAAAAACAAAAGCATCATTTCAAGAAAATTGGTTGAGTTTAACCTTAACATTTCAGAAGTATTAAGTATCTGAAGAAATACAGCTCAAAATGCTGACCGATTATAACAGGAACAACCTCTACTTTTACAGATGTTTTTAAAAACAATAATTTGAATAATCTTGACTTGCACTGTCTCACAGAGGCAGCCCAGGCTGGGTGTGGTTATGGGTTATGGTACGGAATCTACTGCCTGGACTCTAGGTGTGGCAGTCCCTCTTCCGTGGATTTGTGCAATGCCTGTCTTGGAAGAGTTGAGATAAATTCTCGTGCCTATTATTTTCATGTCATTACAGCCACTTATGAAGTAACTAAGAATTTAATCAAAGGAAAATCAGACCTGTCTACATTTACCTCAACATGTGCAGGATGTGCAGGTTTGTTGCATAGGTAAACGTGTGCCATGGTGGTTCACTGCACCTATCAACCCATCACCTAGGTATTAAGCCCAGCATCCATTAGCTCTTTTCCTTCAGGCTCTCCCTCCCCCTACTCTCTCCCAACAGGCCCCAGTGTGTGTTGTTTCCCTCCCTGTGTTCATGTGATCTCATTGCCCAGCTCTCATTTATAAGTGAGAACGTGCGGTGTTTGGTTTTCTGTTCCTCTGTTAGTTTGCTGAGGATAATAGCTTAGGATCAGCTACTCTGAAAACTCAACTCCATATTGGATCACACGAAAAACCTAAGGTTGAGCAAGATCTAAATTAGAGAATAAAACCATTATTGAGCATGATCAATCATAGTATTTTAGAGATAGGAGAGATTTTCAATCTAATCAAAGCCAGTTCCTTCATTTTATAGAAAAAGAAATAGAAGCCAGTAAAGAAAGATTACAGGTTACAAAATAACTTTCCCATTTAGACGCAGTCAAAAGTGATTTTGAAACTAGATACATCTTTGGTAATAACCATCAAATTACTTATATCACATGGCACTAACACAGGCCAGCAATTTCAGTACTTCTGTGGTTGATGTCTTACATCTAAAGGGACCTCCAAAGAATCTGTGAGCTCAGCCTGTGTGTTATTTGTGCCTCTCCTCCATGGGAGAGATTACAGTGTCACAGGGACAACCACATGTGTCATCAAAAACAATGACAAGTGAAATGCAGTAAGAATAATTTGGACAATGGGAAGCCCAAGAAACCCGTACCACCAGGTCTTATTTAAGTAGGGCATCCTTTGCATACACCCGGTGGACACCAACTCAATGATGTGTGGCAATTCTAGAACTTACTATACTTATTTCTAAATGAAACACCAACAGGTTCCAGTTAGCAAATTCGAATTCCCACTGTTAGTAGTACAACTGCTAAGAAACCAACACGGTGACTTACACTGTTCACAGTCTGTGGCGTAACCTTTTTCAGTATAACCCCAAATGTCACCCAGTCTATTTCTTCCAGCTTCTCTCTTGCCATCTTTTCCTTGATCTGAGACAGTCTGATTAGTTTTCGGCCAGTCATTTTCTTGTTCATTTCTGTGGAGGATACTCGAGGCCGCCTGGGTTAAGAAACCAGCGATTAGTAATTGTGATTCTAATAAAAAATTACCTGGCACCTTAGCAGGTGGTAAGGGAATGTGATGGGCAGAAACCTCTACAGTACCTGTTCTCAGGAAGCTTAGTTACATAGTATGACCAAGGTATCCATTTTTACAGCAAATACATAAAAATAAGATTTTTTTTTTTTTTTGGAGACAGAGTCTCACTCTGTTGCCTAGGCTGGAGTGCAGTGGTGCAATCTTGGCTCACCGCAGCCTCTACCTCCCAGGTTCAAGTGATTCTCCTGCCTTAGCCTCCTGAGTAGCTGGGACTACAGGCATGTGCCAGCACACCCAGCTAATTTTTGTATTGGCTGGTCTCTAACTCCCAGCCTTAAAGCGATCCACTTGCCTCAACCTTCCAAAGTGTGGGGATTATAGGCATAAGCCACCGCACCCGGCCTGTAAGGTAATTTCTAAAGCTAGGTTTGCCTTTCTTTGGTTATAGATCTAGGGGGGGCTTACATAGAATATAAGAAAGAGCACAGATCCTTTAAGCTCTTAAATTATGCAAATTTTAATATCCTGAAAACAATCCTTTTTTACTTTTACAAAACCATGAATTGATATTCATAAATAAGACATTTAAATTTCGATTATGCAAGAATTTCACAAGTTCTACTACTCTAATTGAATTTTCTTAAAGTCAACATTTTGACATGCAATAAAGGCTTCCGAATGTAGCTTCAATTAATATATTCTTGTTCCTAATGACTGGCCAAAAAACTATTAGGATTATTAACACTTGTTTCATGTTTGATCGCATTATATCTGCAGACGAGAGATAACACTCAGAGCAAACATGCTTCTTCACTATTTCATAGGTCCTCTGGAACAGAAAGTCCCAGAGCTAAGTCTGAACAATATTTCTCCATTGTTCTAAGTCAGAAGGCAAAACATTGACTTCACTGGCGAAATTCTTTCCTTTGTCTGATTTCTGTGAGTGTAGTGTGATAGACAGGTCCCCTCCATCCGCCCCAAGTTACTTAAGGGTGTATGTCAGCTGCCTGAACCTAAGGCCACGGTGCCCAACCAAGGAGCAGGTGTCCCTGAGAAGCCAACCATCCTGGAACGCATCTGGGAACACACCAAGAAGAGTTTCGTCACACATACACAGTAGGCAAACAGCTTAGGGGAGTCCTAGCTAGAGCAATCAGATGAGAAAGAGATAAAGGACATCCAAATTGGAAAAGAAAAAGTCAAATTTATCCTTGTTTGCAGATGATATGATATTTGGAAAACCTAAAAGACTCCACCAAAATCTATTAGCACTGATAAAAAAAAAATTCCGTAAAGTTGCAGGATACAAAATCAATATACAAAAATCAGTAGCATTTCTATATGACAACAACAATCTGAAAATCAAGAAAGTAATCTCATTTACAACTGCTACAAATAAAATACCTAGTAATACACTTAACCAAAGAAGCGAAAGATCTCTACAATAAAAACTAAAAAACACTGATGTAAGAAATTAGAGGATACCAAAAATGGAAAAATAGCCCATGTTGATGGATTGGAAAAAATCAATGTTGTTAAAATGTCCATACTATCCAAAGCAATCTAGAGTTAATGCAATCCCCATCAAGGTACCAATGATAATCTTCACAGAAACAAACAAAAAAAAACCCTAAAACGTATATGGAAACACAGAAGACCCAAAATAGCCAAAGCAATCCTGAGCAAAAAGAAAAAAACTGGAGGAATCATATTACCTGACTTCAAATTATACTAAAGCTATAGTAACCCAAACAGCATGGTACTGGCATAAAAACAGAAACACAGATCAATAGAACAGAATAGAGAACTCAGAAACGAATCCATAAATCTAGAATGAACTCATTCTCAACAAAGGCGCAAAGAACATACATTGGGGAAAGGACAGTCTCTTCAACAAATGGTGCTGGGAAAACTGGATATCCATATGCAGAAGAATGAAACTACACCTGTATCTCTGGCCATATACAAAAGTAACATCAAAATGGATTCAAGAGCCCAGGTATGGTGGCTCACGCCTGTAATCCCAGCACTTTGGGAAGCTGAGGCAGCTGGATCACCTGAGGTCAGCAGTTTGAGGCTAGTCTGGCCAACATGGCAGTTTCTACTAAAAATAAAAAGAAATAGCCGGCAGTGGTGACATGTGCTTGTAGTCCAGCGACTCGGGAGGCTGAGGCATTAGAATCACTTCAACCAGGAGGCAGAGGTTGTAGTGAGCTGCGATCACGACACCGTACACTAGCCAGAGCGACAGAGCAAGACTCTCTAAAAAAAAAAAAAGATTAAAGACTTAAATCTAAGACCTAAAACTATGAGATCACTAAAAGAAAACATGGGGGAAACTCTCTAGGACATTGGTCTGGGCAAAGATTTATAGAGAAAAAACGGAAAAGCACTGGTAACCAAAGGAAAAATGGACAAGCAGGCGGATCTCCCAAACAGTCTTGCTGCCATCCAGGAGTGCCTTGCATGTAAGTCCGAGTTACTCTTTGGCTTTTGGATCCTTCCCAGTTTTGAGGAAATTTTTTTTTTTGAGATAGGGTCTTGCTCTGTGGCCCAGGATGGAGTGCAGTGGCTCAATCTCGGCTCACTGCAGGCTTGACCTCCCCACTCAGCTTCCAAGCAGCGGGAACTATAGGTGCATGTCACCACACCTGGTGGTGACATCTCTGTTTCTTTAGTGATGAGGTTTTGCCCTATTGCACAGGCTGGTCTCAAACTCCTGAGCTCAAGCAATCTGCCCCCCTCAGCCTCCCAAAGTGCTGGGATTACAAGTGTGAGCCCCCACGCGCTGCTAGGGAAAAGTTCTTCCATACAGCTCAGGGTTTTTTCCTTAACAACAAGTTAATAGATTACTACCAAAAAAAGCTCCAAAATCTAAAACTTTCTGACCACAAACATGACACTCAAAGGAAAATACTTACTGTAACATTTTGGATTTTGGATTTTGAGATTTGGGATGCTTAGCCAACAAGTCTATATAATGTAAATATTCCAGAATCCAAAATCCAAAACAGTTCTGGTCCCAAGCATTTTGGATAAGGGATACTCAACCCATGTCGGGGCCTGAGGTTCACATATAACAATTAGAAAAAGACAAACAATTTTGTAATCCCTTAAATTTAAAAGCCACTTAGCAGCTTTTGCTGAGTAGTTTAAGCCTCTTCTACCTCAATTTTGATTCACATGTGCAATAAATGCCCCCCAGCAGCTACATTGTTCATTACGAGCAGGGAGCTTCACGTGGGCCATGGCTGGGGGCAGGCAATAGCATCTCAGGAGGGGCCAATTCTCTACCTTGAGAGGGAATCCTGCAGCCCCTGCAGTGAGAACCACAGCTTCTACTGCTATATTCTATTTCTCAGACTGTCTCAGATGCAATTAAGATATACATTCTTCAGTTTTGGAGAATACTAAGTCTTTACAATACACTTCTTTTTTGTTTGTAGAAACAGGGTCTTGCTCTGTTGCCCAGGCTGGTGTGTAGTGGTACGATCATAGCTCATTGCAGTCTTGAACTCCTGGGCTCAAGTGATCTTCCTGCCTCAGCCCCTCAAATAGCTAGGACTATAGATACATGCCCCTGCATCCAGCTAATTTACTTTTTGTAGAGATGAGGTCTCACTATGTTGCCCTGGCTAGTCTCGAGCTCCTGACTTCAAGCAATCCTCCTGCCTCAACCTCCCAAAGTTGGGATTACAGGTGTGAGCTACCACACGCAGCCTTATAATACATTTTTATTGTATGCTGGCAACACTTGTTCTCCTCTGCCTAATAATACTTTAAGAGCTTAGCAGTTTTACTTTAAGAGCTTTACTTGTTAGCTGATGTTTAGACTGGCAAAGTTTAGGAGTCTTAGAGGGGTTTCACTTGGTTCCTCAAAGGGACTGTGCTAAAAGCAATCCAGTCTCACAGTAAGGATGACTATGCTGCCCTGGGATTATTCAGATGTAGTGATGGAGATGCAATGGAGTAGTGATACAGAGTACAGATAATCAAAAATCAAATCAAAGTCCAGGATTTGAACACAGCTTTTAATTGAGCTTGGAATATATTCCTATTTTAACAGACTATCTTAACAAAGAATATAAATTTGCCTTAAAAAGGGTATTAGAAAGAAAAACGGCATAGCTATTTTTCTTAACATCAATTACAAGAATCAAAAGAAAAAAAATGATCCTAAAATGTATACAGAACCACAAAAGACCCAGAAGAGCTAAAGCAATCCTGTAATTGCTTGACTGCATAAAGATTATCCTGGTTGAACTGTCTATATATTTAAAAATAGTCTAAATATACCTCAATAGAGATGGAGACAAATTTTAAAAGTCGACTGTTTCCATCTGTCAATTTCTGATTAAATATACTACCATTTGTCCATTTCTTTTTATAGATACATATTCGTTGATTATATGCATAAGAAAAAGTCTTTCTTAAACATTGATATGCAGCTGTACTTAGTCAAACCCAGGGCTACTGCTAGTCTTACGGCAGTGTTTCACCCAGTTCAAGAGCTGCTGGTGTTTTATGGATCCTGATGTATAAACATACTACTTCTAAAAGACTCTGAGAGGCACAAAGAGCCATGCAGTAGTGGCACAAATGAATAGATGGTAGAGCTACTACTGACCTGAGCCGCAGGCCGGAGAAGGCTTCCATGCAGACCGGCTGAGCTGTTTCCCCAGAGCTTCCTGGGGTCCCCACGGTCTGACCTCTAGTTATCCCAGTAGGTTTGTTCCAAGAAATAGTTTGAAGTGGTTGGCAGGGTGCACTTGTCATCCTTGAAGAGGAGCTTTTGGGCTCTAGAAAATTAACACAGTGAAAAGGCAACCACACTGATAATCACAAAATTTATTTTTACAGATTTGTTCCTTTATTTGGTGACAGGGACTCACTGTGTCACCCAGGCAGGGATGCAGTGGCGTCATCTGGGATCACTGCAACCTCCTCCTAGGTTAAGCGATTTCTGAGTAGCTGGGACCACAGGCATGCACCATGCCCGGCTTATTTTCCTATTTTTTGTAGAGACGAGTTTTCCCATGCTGCCCAGGATAATCTCGAACTCCTGAGTCCAAGCAATCCACCGGCCTAGGCCTCCCAAAGTGCTGGGGTTACAGGCGTGAGCCACTGCACACAGCCTGAATTGTTCCTTTTTTAAAGCAAACCTGCAATAATCAAATCTTGAGAACAAAGCAAGCCCCACAAGACCATGTCTTGGCAGTACAGGCCAACAGAACTTTCTCTGATGACAGCAACGTTCTACATTGGCGTTGTCCAATACAGTGGTAGCCACCAGCCACATGTGGCCATCAATCACTTAAATGGGACCCAGTGCTTTTAAGGAAGTAAATTTCTAACTGAATTTAATGTAACTTAAACTTAAATATCCACATGTGGCTAGTGGCTAGTGCACTAGGCGGTGCAGCTCTAAAGCACGGTTTAATCAACAATGTTTACTGAGTATTCACCACATATAGAACACGGGGGCACATTCCCAAAGGGAGGAAAAGACCTTCTTCAGAATGAGTAATTAGTGGAGATTTGCATACGGTTCAAATTCTACTTTAAGAAAATCCAGGCCAGGCATGGTGGCTCACATTTGTAATCCCAGCACTTTGGGAGGCTGAAGAGGGCAGATTACTTCAGGTCAAGAGTTCAAGACCAGCCTGGCCATCACAGTGAAACTCTATCTCTACTAAAAATACAAAATTAGCCAGGTGCTACTCACGAGGTCAAGGCAGGAGAATCCCTTGAACCAAGGAGGCAGAGGTTGCAGTGAGCCCAGATCATGCCACGGTACTCCAACCTAGGTGACAGAGTGAGACTGTCTCAAAACAAACAAAAAAACCCAGAAAACAAAAAAACCAAAGTTAGTTCCCCTTTTCTTCTTTCTTGTTTCATTTCACTCCATTTCATTTTATTTATGGGGTCAAGGAGAGTTAGGGGTCTGGTATTCTATTCACTATTGCTTCATTAAATATCCCTGATGTAGTTACTTTTCATATTTTAGAAGTGTTTGATTAATTCTCCTGAAGGTCAGAATGCTTGGGTATTTTCCTTAATAAAATATCACTCTCTCTTTCGTAAGATTGTTGTTTGCCCTCAAAGGGACTTTGGATCACTGCTCTCACACTAGGGCCAGGGCGAGGCTGGAACTTTGGAACCTGCAGGCCAAGCCCATTCCCCACCCCTCAGAACCAAACTCTGGACACTGCGTAATGCAACACTTGAGTAATGCCAAACGTCCTGAGGGCATGGAGGAGACTCCTGAATGGATGTACTCAATATATAATTTGCTGTCAGATTAACATGAACACTCAGGCAGAAGTTCTCTACTAGGGTGCCACAGACCCATGCTATTCAAAGGGGCCTTTCCAAACACATGCGGCCAATAAAATGCTGCATCCTCTAACCCATGTTCTATTAGGACCATCTTGTCTTAGGTCTCCTGGCAGTACAAGAAAAACCAATACACAGGGCAGAAATCCTTTTCATTGTCGTTTTGTGCATATGCATGTGTGTGCCGAAATAGGACTGTATTTGAGTACCATCCTACACTCCCGGCAAAGAAATCTTTTCCAAAAAACAGCCCTTTTGGTTTAATACAACTTGGCTTCAAATAAAACTGGACCATCCTCTAAGGAAATAACCTCACAAGTCTGAAGCATGAGAACCTAACCAGTGGCTATACTTACTACAATCTGGGTAAATTATGAGACTACAGAGTTAAAAATAACTCACCTTGTTAAGTACTTAGTAAATAGCTACTCTGTACCTAAGGATTTTCTTTGAGACAGGCTCGCTCTTACTCTGTCAAGCAGGATGTAGTGCAGTGGTGTGATGACAGCTCACTGCAGCCTCAACCTCCTGAGCTCAGATGATCCTCCCACCTCAGCCTCTCAGGTGGCTGAGACTATAAGCAAGCACCACACCTGGCTGATTTTTTAATTTACCATAGAGAGGTTCTTGCTATATTGCCCAGGCTGCTCGCAGACTCCTAGGATCAAGCAATCCTCCCACCTTGTGCCTTGGCCCTAAGGATTTTCTAGGCACTTTGAGTTGTAGAGGAAGAACACAAAATGTATCATGTGGCTCCATTCCCAAGAAACTTACTTTCTCAGTGGGGAGAAAAGACAGATCAAAAAACACAGACACACAGACACACACACACACACACACACACAAACACATGCAACAGTGCCAAGATACTGAGGCCTCAAGTACCACACCTGGAGGGGGTGCCTTTGGTGTCCGGGCCACCCGCTTGGTTCTTGGTAGCGCAGGGACGTCAAGCTCCTCAGAAAAGCATGGCGACTCCTGAATTCTCTTCTCCTTAAGAGGCAGCCGTGGAGACTTATCTACTTGATTAAAAGTAAAATAAATGAGTAAAAACCCATTCAGAAAGAGGTTCAAAGGGCTGTCTGAACAAGAATTGGATGCAGAAGTAATGTGATAATTTCTTAATAAGAGAAATACACACGATTGCCAGAATGACAGTCTTCTTTCTTACCAGGGGATTTATGTAGACGGGCTGGGCTTGCTGACTGTTTAATTGTGGCTACTTTTAGCTGTTCTTGTAAGGACTTCATTTGCTCTTGCAACTTCCTTAATTCCTCTAGTTAACAAAAATATGTTAATTTAAGAACCAGGCAGGAGAAAGTGTTCTACACGACAAAAATGCTGGCAATATTTGTTGTCCACTCTCTGCTCCCACACTGAGACCCACAATAGAATCACATACCCAAAGCTCATGATTAACTTCTGTACTTCAAAGACGTCCCTTAGAGAAACACATATTTCATTTAAAGTAATGAAGTAATGAAGTTTGACCAAATAGTCAAACTAGTTATAAATTTGTACTATTAACAGATATCAGATATAAATCCACAGTTAACAAGTTTTTAGGAGTTGAGAAATAATTATAGGCCAGCCATGGTGGCTCATGCCTGCAATCCCAGCATTTTGGGAGGCTGAGGCAGGAGGACTGCTTGAGTCCAGGAGTTCGAGACCAGCATGGGCAACACAGGGAGACCCTGTATCTATAGAAAATGAGAAAAAAAAATTTAGCTGGGCATGGTGGTGCATGCCTGTGGCCGCAGCTACTAGGGAGGCCATGGCAGGAAGATCACTTGAGCCTGGGAGGTCGAGGCTACAGTGAGCCATGATTGCACCACTGCACTCCAGCATGGGTGACAGAGCAAGACTGTCTCAAAAAGAAAAAAAAAGACAGAATTGTATTTATTTCATAAATTGGATATTATAACTAACATAATAAATGCTGGCTTCTGTATTAGAAAAAACAGCCAACCACTGAATTTTATTATAACTTAAACATGAAGAAAAGAACATGTCTCAAAGCTTCTGTGCAGGAATGCTCTGCTCAAATAGAATATGTGGCAGCTTTGCAGCCTTATCTCTGGCTCCACATGCACATAAATCCCAAAGTACTACTGTTCTGTAAGAAACACGAAAAGTGGCAGAGGCATTCCGTACAGGATCAGTCGCAGCTGGCTGACATCGATAGAGCCTGTAGTTTGTGCTGAAATGCTGGTCTTAAACATTTCATCTACCAACTCGTATGATTTTCTTTCTTTTTTTACAAAGTCATTTATCTCTACCCTTGAATCGGCAGCTATTTTGATAACAACTATCAGATTGGTAGTTTTCATCCAACTGATCACAAAGAAATAGGGAAGGCAAGTAGTTTGGGCACCTTGCAATTCCTGATTCGTTTTCTCTTGACTGGGGGCAGGAGCAGGGAGGATCCTATTTTCAGTTGATTGTGAGGCAGGAACTTCTTCATCTGTTAAGTCCTCCATATCGCCAAAGAGAGTGGCCAAATTTTCCTTTTCATCTTTGGCCTTTCCTGTTTCTCCATCATCAGCCTCTTCCGTGTAAGATTCACCGTCACCGTCAGCATCAAAGAGCTCATCAAATGCGTCGGGCTCACCATATTCCTGAGTCAACAAGTTACTTTCTTGTGAATTATAATCCAAGGCTGACTCATTTTCCTCCAGCAGTGCGGTCAGCAGAGACAGATTGTCTTCCTCCTCTAGGGGAAAAGAAGAGAAAGGATAGAGAATAAGCATACCTAATTCCAAACACTCAACTTTAACAAGGCAATTTAAATGACCCCATAGAAGGTAAGAGAAATTACCCAATGTGTACGATGCTCATGACCTGGATGATGGGTACAATCATACTTCAAACCTCAGCATCACACTATACACCTTTGTAACAAACCTGCATATGTACCCCTGAATCTAAAATAACAGTTGAAACTTAAAAAAGACCCTACAGATGCACCATTTTGCCTGGTCTTTGTTCTCTTTGTCTCTATATTTCCTGTCCCCAGGTACTTCTTAGGGGACACTGGGCTAAGAAGGAGCCAATACATGCTTAGTGACTAGAGTGGGCCAGCCAGGGGGCCAAATGTCCTTACCTACTCCACACCAATCAATGAGACAACTTCCGCATACCAACTTCCGTGAAATTCAACCAACGAGGGAATAATTTTAAAACACCAAACAGATTTAGGCTTTAGATGCCTTGAAATTACTTACAGGGTAGGTTATATAATACAAAAGCATCGTGGTATCTATCTGGAGACAGTATCGGTCTACTAAAGTATGAGCAGGAACACTGTTCAACAGTGCATCCCAAGTACCATCCACTTTCCGATTTCCTCTACCCCAGCCAAACTGTGAAGCCATGCCAAACAAATGAGATTTTCTTACTAAACATTATGATTTCTTTTTCGCTTTTTTTTTTTTTTTTTTAAGACGAAGTATTGCTCTTTCTCCCAGGCTGGAGTGCAGTGGTAGGAATCCTGACTCACTATAACCTCTGCCTCCCAGATTTAAGCAATTCTCCAGCCTCGGCCTCCCAAGCAGCTGGGATTACAGGCACGTGCCACCATGCCAGGCTAATGTTTGTATTTTTAGTAGAAACGGGGTTTCACTGTATTGGCCAGGCTGGTCTTGAACTCCTGACCAACTCCTGATTCATACACCTTGGCCTCCCAAAGTGCTGGGATTACAGGTGTGAGCCACTGCTCCCAGCCTAAACATCATGATTTCTTTTTTCTTGACCTATACTATCTCCAGATAGATACTACAATTTCTTAGAGAACATGTATCCATTCACCTCTTATTTTCACGTCAATCTCATAGGAAAAAGTGACGCTTTGTATTATATAATCTGCCCTGTAGGCAATTTGCCAATTTTAAGAAATAGGAAACCACCAAAGAAATGAGTTTCACATAAGGAATAACATCCCTCATCTGAGGGTTTATTTCCCGTGGTTTTGACTTTCCATGGTCACTGTGGTTGAAGACAGTACAACGGATATTTTGAATGCAATAGATACTTAAGAGAGAGACCACACTCACGTAACTTTTATTACAGTATGTTGTCACAATTTTTCTACTTTATTATTGTTGTTCATCTCTCACTATGCCTAATTCATAAATTATACTTTATCATAGGTATAATGTACAGGAAAAAACATACCATCCTTGGTTTCAGGCATCCACTGGGAATGTTGAAGCACATCCCTCAGGGGTAAGCAGGGGCTACTGTGCTTCACAGTGCAAGGAATTTCAAGTTTTTTTTTTTAAAGGGCAAAGTGTAATGCGTTTGAATTTTTTTTTAAACCCAGTTTCAGATTATGAGTTCAGTTATGCAACTAGATCTCTTCATAACCACCACAATCCTTTTAATTTTTTAAAAAGAGAAACGAGGTTTGACTCTATTGCCCAGGCTGGTCTTGAACTCCTGGACTCAAGCAATCCTCCCACCCCAGCCTCCCAAAGTGCTGAGATTATAGGCGTGAGCCACTGAACCCGGCCCAGCACAATCATTTTAGATGACTGATAATTAATACAGCTTCTCTTTTCTAGGTAAACATTTTGTACACACCCTTGCAAAATGAAAAAAATTAGAAAGGATTATATTAATAAAAACTAAAGTCAGAGCATCAGAGCTAGACTAAATCACTTCAACAGATTTAATTATCAAATGTAAACTCTGAAGTCAGACTGCCTGGTTCAAAGCCCTGCTCTGCCAGCTTGAACCGTGACAAGTTACTAAACATCCCTGTCTTCCTCCCTATAAAATGTTTGCCCGAGGACTAAATCAGTTAACATGTGGATCATGGAGCAGTGCTTGGCCCCCTGTACACCTTGCCAGCTATTGTAATTATGAAACACAATCACTGTTGCTGGAAGGAATCTCATCTGATAAGAGCAAGCAATATTCAGTGACCTAGGTGAGATGTGAGATTGCTTCAGAACCATAAAGACAATACCTAAGGGTTGGGGAGCATTTTCACTATTTTACAAATAGAATAAGTAACAAGTCCATGGACAAAAGGGTAGTTTTCCTTGAAACAGAGAAACAAAACTGCCAGGCCTTACCATCCATGCTGTCAAGAGGACAGTTGCAACAGGAAACTTCAAAGGAGGTTCAGGAGCAATGTAGAATCTTGGCTGTGTGAAATCAACATTAGAAATGTCACTTTCAATTTTTCTCTTTCTCTTACATGCCCAACAAACCCAGCATCCTACCACTCCTATGGGCTCTAACCTCAGAATGCATCCAGAATTGACCATGTCTCACCTCCTCTCCCCACATCGCCAATGCCATCTCCCTCCTTGGATGTAAGCAGTTCACTCTTACTTGTCTTTAAACTAAGATTACAGAAACTCATTGAGGTGCAGAGCCATTTGTATCATACAGATTACGTGGATGAGATAAATTATGAGGAAGAACTGCTGGGGCTGGCTGGGCACGGTGGCTCAATGCCTGTAATCCCAGCACTTTGGGAAACTAAGATGGGCGCATCACTTGAGGCCAGAAGTTTGAGACCAGCCTGGTCACATAGCAAGACCTTGTCTCTTTAAAAAAAAATTACACATACACACGAATTATTGGGGCCGATCTAAATTAAGCTAATCTTTCATTTTATTCACTGTAACACATCTGACATCTACATTATCCACGGCGGCTTACTGTGGGATTCTACTTAGTTGCCACCTTAGTGACAATCACGATTTTGATTCAATACTAGTCAGCGAAGCACCAAGAAACAGCATAGCTAATTAAGACAAAGTTGTATCACTCTGTCCACTTCTCTTTTCATTTAACAAGAGTTTTTAAACTGCAAGTAAAACATACATTTTTCTAGTCTCTTATATAACTGACATATGCTCTTTGGCAAGTTCAATGTAAAGTAACTAATGGTGATTATGGTGCTTTCTTTTCTTTTTTTTTTTAGACAGGATCTTGCTCTGTTGCCTAGGCTGGAGTGCACTGTTGTGATCTTGGCTCACTGCAACCTCCGCCTCCCGGGTTCCAGAGAGTCTCCTGCCTCAGCCTCCCAAGTAGTTGGGATTACAAGCGTGCGCTAGTGCGCTACCACACCGGATAATTTTTATATTTTTTGTAGAGACAGGGTTTCGCCATGTTGCCCAGGCTGATCTTGAACTCCTGCCCTCAAGTGATCCATCTGTCTTGGCTTCCCAAAAGCGCTTTTTAAAAATTCATTCAACAGATATTGCCACGGACCCCTCATGTGCCACATATTGTGCTACCTACTGGGGGATCTATTGGACAGTAAGCTTCCTGAGGATGAAGCGCAAACTGTCTTGTTCAAGTCTATATAACCAGCCTCACCTTCCCCCAAAATGAAACTGTGCACCCTTCTTTGCCCTCACATCCAGGGCCACTGACAAGTACTATGGTTCCATCTCCAGAAAACTGCTCAAATCTTCCAATTCTCTCCAACTTGACTGCCAGAACCCTAGGCCAAGCCACCATCAATCTTTCATCGGGATGACTGTGTTAGCTTTCAATGCTGATCTCTTTGTTCCCCTGCAATCTCATCTCCAAACAACAGTCACAGTTATCTTTCCGTTCCTTAGTAACCTTTTAAGAACATAAATCAGATCATGGGAGTCCCTTAATTGAAATTCTTTAATGATTTTCCATTTGTACATTTGAACAAAATGTACAAAGCCTGCAAGGCCATGATTCATATTCTCTCTCCCTGTCCAAGCTTTCTACTCCCTCACCTTTTCCACAATCCACCACGTCCAACTCTACTCATCCCCGATACCTCAAACGATGTTCCAGCCAGGCCAGCCCACTTCCACCTTCTGAAACACAATAAGCTGCTTTGAGGCCTCAGGCTCTGTCCAAAAGCTCCCCCTAGGCTCCTTCTCGGTTTCCACTTACCCATCTTCCTGAGCCTTTCCTGACCACCCTGAGTCATCCACTGTCGAGCACTTGTTTGTTACCTGCCCGTCCTTTTAAAGTGGAAGAGCCGTGAAGGCGGCGGAAATGTGATCCGAGCCCTGCACGCGGTCGGCGTTCAATAATCATTAGCAAGCCATGAATGCGAGAAAACGATGAATGAATGAATAAAAGAAAGCTCAGGCAGCAGGCACTTGGCAAGCACTTAAAAGGCTGCTTTTGGCCGGGCGCAGTGGCTCACGCCTGCAATCCCACCACTTTGGGAGGCCGAGGAGGGCGGGTAACCTTGGGTCGGGAGTTCGAGACCAGCCTGACCAACATGGAGAAACCCCATCTCTACTAAAAATACAAAATTAGCCGGACATGATGGCACATGCGTGTAATCCCAGCTACTCAGGAGGCTGAGGCAGGAAAATCGCTTGAACCCGGGAGGCGGAGGTTGCAGTGGGTCGAGATCGCGCTATTTGCACTGTAGCCTGGATGACCGAGCAAGGCTCCGTTTCAAAATACAAAGAGGCTGATTTTAAAAGGAAGAACTCGGTTCCTTAGTAGATGGTCCGGCAACTCCCAGCTCCTGGCCCGGCCGTGCCAGCCCCGGGAGGTCTCGAGCTGCCGCCAGATCCAGATCGAGCCCCCCCGAGCCCCCCCGAGCCCCCCGGACCCCGCGTCTCCCGCCCTCGGACCCCTTGCAACCCGCGCACAGACGCTCGAGGCGGCCCCAGCCCCACCGCCCAAGGGTCACCCGTACGGCCTGGGCCTGCACTCCTCACCCGGTGCCGGGACGTCTTCCTGGTCCGCAGCCGAACCCGCCAAAATTCCAAACGGATTCCGCCCCTGTCTTGACGTCAGACGCACGTGGCTGTGGGGCCGCACTGATTGGCTACGTTAGCAAACCACGGCCCCTCCCCCGGGGAAAGCAATCGGATTGGCTTACGTCATCGAGCGCCCTCTTTGTTGGGGGCAAGGGAACTTCCTGTCGCTAGAAGCCTTAGTCCTCCTTTAGGTAAAATAGAGTGTCGGGCGCGCCCTGGTGCCAGGAAGTTTCGGTCGTCCCATCCAGTATTTTCCCTGCGGTCCGACCTCAACTCCGGACACTCTGGAACCGACTGTTCCTTTGTCAGCCTTGTGTCCATTGGAAATGTTTGGGCTCAAGACAAAACAGATCCGGTCCACTTTTACCCAGTCTGACCTTGGGTAAGTGACTTATCTCTATGAGTTTCCCCTTCACCATCTGGGCAATGAGGGAAAGGGTGGATGACATCCTTCGACACTGAAACCACCATTTCTCGAGTAATTCCTGGTCCATAGATTTTGGGACTTCCAAGGGGCGTCAGGGGTGAAGAGAACTTAGCAGGAGACCATCCGTATCTTTCACAGAATTTTTTTTTCAGTAAAATACAGGCCTCTTTATGTATTTACATTCTAAAAAATAGTGTTTGTACATAATACTAAGAACATAGTTTCTAAATGCAGAATAACATTTAGCTTTTACATAGTTTCAAGGAGTTGATAGCAGAAGACACTTTGATGGACCAAATGACCGCTTTAAGTCTTTCCCCCTTTATCCTCCTTGCAGACACTATTCAGGCATTACAGCCCCCCCCAGGAATAATCCCTTTCGTAGAAGGTCATATCTCTATCCACTACCTACTTTCATTTCAGAACAATTAAAATCGACTTTAGGAAGACTGAAGATAAACAGTCCTGATGCCATCCACACTGACTTTTTTTTGTGTCCTAATGGAGTATTGATGCTCCATTTATGAGCTCAGCCCTATTATTTAAACCTATTATATTGGCTCAGGAATAGAAACAATACAATTTCTGAGAGTTGCTAGTGTTAAAAATTCACAGTAATGGAGGAACTCTAGTAATCAAATTGAAGAAGTGTGTTTCAATGCATCGCTACATCTGGTTATTTAAACAAAGGTTCATCATAGATTTACTCTTAGCCATTATGCAGAAATGCCTTGAAGTTCTTTTCTTCACCTTCATCTTCCAGGTCCTTTTTGCATCCAGTTTCATGCAAGGGGTTGGAAACAGAACCAATCTAAGCCCTTAAACTTTCCTTAAATGAGCAGTCAAGCAGTTCTTATTGGAATTAGTATAGTGGTGACTTTGAGAAAAGAAGTGGAGATGATTTGGGGAAACAATTAAGCAAATAGATTTTTAAAAAATCCATTGAATGTGGAGATATTAGCAAGAAGAATGGAGCAGAGAGGAGTGGGGAGGCAGGTTTAGGATGACTGTTAGGTTTCTGTTTTATACAGGAGGGTAGTTTTTGAAGCTGTGCACTGAAGTAGGAGACACAGGAAGAACAGAACAGGTATAGGGGAGAAGATATATTTAGTTTTCTAAATCAGAATAGATGTATGAGAGATACTGATTAAGAAAGGCACAGTAGCCAGCTTGGTCTCCAGACCGGGGGTTCTAAGGAGAGGCCTGTACTCTCCTTAGAATACAAAGGAAGGCCAACCAAGAACAGCTCTGAGAGTCATCAACATATCTCTAAAATGAAATCTAAAGCAAAGAGCCCATATTGCAGTGGTCCTTAACCTTTTTTTTTGTGGTAGGAGGGTGTTTATCACAGAGCCCTTTAATATAATAGAAGTGGGCTGGGCACGGTGGCTTATGTCTGTAATCCCAGCACTTTGGGAGGTCAAGGCAGGCAGATCACCTGAGGTTAGGAGTTCAAGACCTCCCTGGCCAACATGGTGAAACCCCATCTCTACTAAAAAATACAAAAATTAGCCAGGCATGGTGGCGCATGCCAGTAATCACAGCTACTTGGGAGGCTGAGGCAGAATCGCTTGAACCCTGGAGGTGGAGGTTGCACTGAGCCGAGATCATGCCACTGCACTCCAGCCTGGGCAACAAGAGCAAAATTCTGTCTCAAAAAAAAAAAAAAAAAAATGTAATGAGAGCGATTAGGGTTTTTCCTCCCAGAAAAAGGCACACCCATACACTCAAGCTTATATATACCATTTCAGTGGATACACGTGTTCTCCTGAAGCCCATCTACAGACACTCCTCCAAATTAAGAACTGCTGGTGCAAAAGGCCAGAACCCTGGGGAGTGCAAACATTTGAGGGTCAAGCAGCTGAGGTGGAGATGAGAAGCCAAAGACAGGAGCCAAGCAGGAGCAGCCAGCATGGTTCAGAAGGCAGAGCTGGCCTTAGCCTGAGGCAAGAGGGCCCCCTGGTCTGGGCACGCCCTTTGCGGGGCCCAGCTCTCCTCCTCTTCCAGCTGCACCTCTCCCCCCAGGGTGACCGGTCCCAGGGCCAAGGGGATGTATCCGTCTGGATCCTGGGCAGCTCCATGTGGTCAAAGATCTAGGTCCTGGGACCTTGGGATGTTTTACCCAGACAGCTCTGAGCCTGCTTCAGAGACCTGCATGGGGCTCTGTCTCTGGTTGTCATTCCAAGGAGTGACCATTCAGTGTGGTTGGAGGGTTGAGAGAGTGAAGGGAGCTCAGACAGCAGCCTGGGGTATCGCCACACTTGGGAGAGAGGCCAGCAAAGGCCGCACAGAATTCGGCCCCCGGTATTACAGGAAAGGAGTCCCCATCCAGAGCCCAAGAGAAGGTTCTTGGATCTCATGCAAGAAAGAATTCAGGTTGAGTTTGCAGGGTAAAGTGAAAGCAAGTTTATTAAGAAAGTAAAGGATTAGGCTGGGTGCAGTGGCTCATGCCGGTAATCCCAGCACTTTAGGCGGCTAAGGTCAGTGGATCATGAGGTCAGGAGTTCAAGGCCAGCCTGGCCAACATGGTGAAACCCCATGTCTACTAAAAATACAAAAATTAGCTGGGCACAGTGATGGCCACCTATAATCCCAGCTACTTGGGAGGCTGAGGCAGGAGAATCACTTGAACCTGGAGGGGGAGGTTGCAGTGAGCCGAGATCACACCACTGCGCTCTAGCCTGGGTGACAGAGCAAGGCTCTGTCTCAAAAAAAAAAAATAAAAAAAATAAGGAATAGTAAGAATGGATATTCCATAGACAGAGCAGCCGCTAAGCCTGCTGGTTGCCTATTTTTATGGTTATTTCTTGATAATAAGCTAAACAAGGACTGGATAATTCATGCCTCCCCTTTTTAGATCATATAGGGTAACTTCCTGACATTGCTTTGGCATCTGTAAACTGTCCTGGTGCTGGTGGGAGTATAGCGGTGAGGATGACCAGAGGTCACTCTTGTTGCCATCTTGGTTTTGGTGGGTTTTGGCCAGCTTCCTTACTGCAACCTGTTTGATCAGCAAGGTCTTTATAACTGTATCTTGTGCTGACCTGTATCTCATCCTGTGACTTAGAATGCCTTAACCATCTGGGAATGCAGCCCAGTAGGTCTCAGCCTCATTTTACCCAGTTCCCATTCAAGGTGGAGTTGCTCTGGTTCACATGCCATTGACACTGGTAGGAAGAGAAGAAGGGTTTGCAGGGCTGGGGCCCACCTCTCAAGCTGTTATGTTTCAGCATGAAACTCCAAGGAGATTGTTAGTTTTATCTACAAACTTCAAAATTTTACACATAGAGGATGTGGGCCTGTGTCTGGATTCTTGCCCCAGCGTTTTATCAGTGTAAGGGGTGGGACTGCGGGAAAATGATGGCACAGGATGCCAGGGAAGGAGAGTTTTTGGAAGGAAGCGGCAAACGTCACTGCAGCAGGAGAGCAGTGCATCCTAGAGCCTGGTCTGTAGGCAGCAGCAGCAGCGTCTCCCGGGAACCTGTTAGAACTCACATGCTGGGCCTCATTCCAGAGCCTCGGAAGCACTGACTCTGGGGTAGGACCCAGCATTGCACGTTCTGCATCTGTAAGATTTCATCGCTGAGCCGGGTGCGGTGGCTCACGCCTGTCATCTTAGCACTTTGGGAGTCCAAGGCAGGTGGATCATGAGGTCAAGAGATCAAGACCGTCCTGGCCAACATGGTGAAACCCCGTCTCTACTAAAAATACAAAAATTAGCCGGGCGTAGTGGTGGGCACCTGTAGTCCCAACTACTCAGGAGGCTGAGGCAGGAGAATCACTTGAACCCGGGAGGCGGAGGTTGCAGTGAGCCAAGATGGCACCATTGTGATCCAGCCTGGCAACAGAGTGAGACTCCGTCTCAAAAAAATAAAAGATTTCATTGCTCTATAGTGGTGGTTCTAAAACTTCAGAGTCCATGAGAATCATCAGGAGGACCTTGAAAAACATGGCACCAAACAAGACAGTGAAACAGGCAGGAGAGTGGGGAAGGTGAGTCAGCTTCAGGCCTCCTTCCCCCAAATACCACTGGCTTACATTGCTAAGCCCCTCTCCTTGTCACCTCTGCCAATATGGGGAAGTTCCTCATCCCCACATACAATTATCCCACCTCACAGACTGTGTCTTTTACCTCTGGAACCCATCTACTCATCTACATCCTTACTATGGCAAAACCTCGTTTTTACTAAAAGTACAAAAATTAGCCAGGTGTGGTGGCGGGCGCCCGTAATCCCAGCTACTCAAAAGTCTGAGGCAGGAAAATTGCTTAAACCCCAGAGGTGGAGGTTGCAGTGAGCTGAGATCGCCCCATGCTTGTTGCTATGGGTGTAGATGAGTGGATGGGTTCCAGGGCTAAGAGCCTAAGCCTCTTTGGACTCTTCTCACCTCTGTCCTTTTTACCTCTAACTGGTCTGTTTCCAGTCTCACCCACCTCCAATCCACTTCTCTTGTTGCCTCCACTAACAACAAAATCTTGGCATGGCCTTTCTCTATTTAAAATCTGTTAACAGGCCAGGTATGGTGGTTCACACCTATAATCCCAGCACTTTGGAAGGCCAAGGCAAGTGGATCACTTGAGCTCAGGAGTTCAAGACCAGCCTGGGCAATCTGGAGAAACTTCATCTGTACAAAAATTACAAAAATTAGTCAGGCGTGGTTGTGAGCGTCTATAGTCCCAGCTACTTGAGAGACTGAGGTGGAAGGATTGGCTTGAGCCTGGGAGGTGGAGGCTGCAGTGAGCCAAGATTGCGCCACTGCACTCCATCCTGGGTGACAGAGTGAGACCCTGTCTCAATAAAATAAAATAAATCTGTTAATAACTTCTCAGGTCCTATTAATTCCAAACTTCTCACCACTGAAGATCTTTCCTTACAGACCTGATTCCTGCCTGCTTTTCCACCAACCTCAACTCTCGTGTTTCCCCACTGAATGAGTCTTTCTTCTAGCCATCCTGAACTATTCCCTCTTCCTCAAATATTCTAGGCTCTAGCATGCATCAGGGCCTTTGTACTTACCAGTCCATCTGCTTAAAATGCCTTCAACGCTGGGGCCAACTCCAATGACCTGTCAACTCCTGCTCTCCCAGCTAAGTTCAGTTGGGGTCTCCCCTCCTTTGCAAAACTCTCCTGGACCCCCTGGGCTAAGCATTTCCTACTTGCTCGAGCTCTAGACCTTGCACACAGACCTTGCCACAACACACCCTAATTCTTTACGACTTCTTCCTTCTAGAACATGGGCACCTGGAGAAAAGGGAACCACGTCTTGCTCCTCTTCCTTTCTCTTCCTCTGTCTTCTGTCTTGCCAGTAGTGCCTGGCACACAATAGATGTTAATAGAAAGAAAGAACTGAATAGCATATTTGCTTCTGGACAAGTCACTTAGCATTTTGGAGCTCAGTTTTTGTTTTCTTTTCTTTGAGACGGAGTTTCACTTTTGTTGCCAGGTTGTAGTGCAATGGCGTGATCTCAGCTCACTGCAACCTCTGCCTCCCAGGTTCAAGCGATTCTCCTGCCTCAGCCTCCTGAGTAGCTGGGTATTACAGGCACGTGCCACTATGCCCAGCTAATTTTCTATTTTTAGTAGAAACGGGGTTTCGCCATGTTGGTCAGGCTGGTCTCTTTTGAACTCCTGACCTCAGGTGATCCACCCCCTGGGCCTCGGCTGGGATTACAGGTGTGAGCTACGGCACCCAGCCTAGTTTTTCCACTGTAAAGTGCTGATGACAGCAATACCTGGATTTGAGGGTTTTGGGGAAGATCAAATGAGAATTTCCAGTACATTTTCACACGGCTGTTATCTGTCTCCTTATGTTGAAGTCCCTCTGTGTTGTCCAGGCTGGTCTTGAACTCCTGGGTTCAAACAGTCCTCCTGCCTTGGCCTCCCAAAGTGCTGGGATTACAGGCATGGGCCACCACACCTGGCCAAGACTGCACGTTTTTAACTGCCACATACAGTAGCGAGGTGCAACCTTGGGTAAGCTACTTAACCTCTCAGAGCCTCCACTTATTCATCTGCCCAATGGGGACAGTAATAGTTATTTCATAGGCCATGATGAGGATTAAATGTGGAAAACTTGGAAATATGCAATAGTGTGCCTGGCACCTGTAAACATTAAATGTGTGTTAATTTATGTTCTGACTGCTCCATCAGGTACTGTTTGAGGAAATTGAGCTAACAAAGATAGATACTCAGGAATTGAAAATGCAACAGACTGGAGGCAGAGAAAGGAAGGGACAAATAGAAAAGGTATCAGGGGAAAAGACTGTCTGCTTTGTTAACTGAGCAAAGGAAAGTTACCTTGGGTAGGAAAAGGAGAGGACAGTGCCGGGTTGGCAATGCCCAGGAGACTGGCAGAACCATGGAAATAGACGAGGAGTCTGAAAGAGGAGCTTACTTCAGATCAGGTAGGGATGATGAGTTCAGTCCCAGGCTGTGTGGTTGGGAGATTTTCTCCTTCAGATTTGTGACTGAAGCCAGCGAAATCTGGGTTTCAAACATAGGTCTGGGGTGTGGGTTTAGAGAATGTAGTTCAGTTCTCCATGTAGACATTGCAGAGTATCTTTTTGTTTCCTTAATCCACCAGATCGTTAAAACAATGATTCCATCCTTAGGCCCAGCAGGAGGCCATGCTATTCAGAGTCGGACCCACTGGGAGTAATAGCCTGGTTTCCGCAACCCGCCCTGCCGCCACCATCTCCCTTAGGCCCCTGTTTATGTCTGACTTCACATCTTCCACTATGGATGGTGCAAAACTCTCACGTTTTATCCCAAGCTGACTGGACAAAGACCTGTATCTCTGTATCTCTGCTTAGAAATAAGTGGGTTCTTGAGAAAGAAGAAAACCCAACCTCTTTAATTTTCATAACAGAATATTGTCCTTGTTGCCCAAATATATATCTATTGCTCTTCAGCCAATCTGGAGGTTAGTTCCGTCTGGTTACCTCGACTGATGTTTTGCAAAGAGAAGCCAATAAAAAAGTGTAGCCACCCTTAGAGGCAATAGATGTCACATGTTTCCTATTTAGATCTTTTAAAGGCCAGACTCAGTTAATCTGCTTAGGATCAGAAAAAGACCCTGAAAGGGAAGGGGATTCTCTACAGAATGTAAATTACCCCACAAGAGACAACTTTGCAGGGCCACTTCAAAATATGTCCAAGAGATCTATTTTGGGGTAAAATACTTAAGTGTCTGCGAAGGCCTGCTGTCATGTGATGCTATACTAGAGTTAGGTTGGAATCTTGCATCTTATTGGTACAAAGAGTGTGTTTTGTCGGTCATAAGATCTCTGTTTTAATGTTAATGAACGCAAGTCAGTTGTGCCTGAATTCTAAAGGGAGGAGGATATAATGGGGCATGTTCAATCCATGCCCCCCATCCGAGCCCGAACTGGGTTTTCAGGTTTACTTTGGAATTCAGTTGGCCAAGAGGAGGTTCCATTCAGTTGGTTGGGGGGCTTAGGATTTTATTTTTGGTTTATGACTTAAAAGCTGCAACTAGATGTCATATCCATTTCCCCCACCGATTTAATGATGGCATATAAATTCAATATTTCATTAAAAATAATCCAAGTTAGCCCTTTCCTTATGAGTCACATGGAAGAGTCAACCAGTCTTTATGACAGCCTTGATTTTCTAATGCAAACGTAAGTTTTACGTGTGTTCATATTAAATAATCTTATAGTTCAATGTTTTTTTCATTTAAAAAAAAACAGACTTTATTTTTTTAGAGCAGCTTCAGGATTACAGAAAAATCAGGTGGAAAGAACAGAGTCCCCAAATAGCCCCTTCCACACACACACACACACACACACAGTTTCCCTTATTACTAACCTCTTGCATTAATGTGGGGCATTTGTTACAATCGATCAATCAAGATTGATACATTATTATTAACGACAGTCCATAGTTATTTGGGGTTCACTCTTTATGTTGTACAGTTTTATGGGTTTTAACAATGGCACCCACCATTACAGTATCCTACAGTGTACTTTCACTGCCTTAAACATCTCCCGAAGTCTAACTCTTCATGGTTTCCTCCCTGCAATCCTTGGCAACCACTCCCATCTCCATAGTTTTGCTTTTTGCATTGTCAGATAGTTGGAATCATACAGAAATCATATTTTTTCAGAATGGCTTCTTTCACTTAGCAATCTGCACTTTAAAAACTGCAAGGAATTCCACCCCAAAATATGACTCCTTGGTATTGAAGCAGGATCGGCCGTGAGAAACAGATCTCTCGGACGCTAAACTGGGAAGGAAGAGGTGTTTTATTACGGCCGGGAGGGAGGCGACATGTTTTGTCTAACAGCCAAGCTCGTTTGACAAAGAGAAGCTCTGCCTTTATATAGGCTTACAAGTCTAGATATTACACGTGAAAGGTTCTTGGGTTTACAGTTTTAGAAAACATGTGAAAGGGTCTGGGGTTTACACTTTTAGAAATTACATGTGAAAGAGTCTTGGTCAGTGGAGTAGGAGTGGGGTGGGGTTTGATCTTGCTTAAGTAAAAACAATGCCTTCCAGAGAGATTCCCCCATACTATGCCTGCTATCTATAGGAAGGCGATTTAGGAGGCACCAGTCGGCCAGCCTTTTCTTCTATTGAAATGCAGTGTGGGATTCAAGGGGGAGGTGATCTCAGATGTTTGGGTCTCCCTCCTCACCCCCGACTTTAGAGACCCTCACGCTATAATATTAGTGACAGGTCTCACTCTCATTCTCATTTTGCTGATCCTCTGCAGAAACCGATTGATGATGATTTATATAATATACTTGTGATATCATTTTTTGGCTAACTACAGTAGTGATGAATCCTCTAATCATCTGACGGACTAGGGGGAGTAAACAAGGGAGTAACAAACAAACACCTATTATTATTATGACACTTACGATGAGAGTTTGAATCCTTCTAAGGATGAGACCCAACCTCCAAACAAGGGCTCAGGGTTAAATCTGTGCCATACCTGCACAGGCACGTGTGCCAGTTTGGTCATGTCTCTTACAATATCCTCAACTGCTTGACCCTGGTCGACTATGTGTAGGCAGCAGTTGGTTAGATTGAATTTTCCACAGATTCCTCCTTCAGCTGCCAGCAAATAATCTAGGGCCAGCCAGTTGTGTTAAATTGCATTTCTCATTTGGGTTTCTTGTCAGGCCAAAAGGGACAGAGCTTTGTGCGTTTCATTAGTGAGTATTTCCAAAACAGCCTGCAACCGGATGATCCAGTTGAGCATGTAAATAGGAATCCGGTATCCCCATGAGCCATCTTCCACCCATGTGGCCAGCCCATAATACTCAATCATTCTCTCCGGTAGCAACTCATCATCTGTCCATTCGCCTATCTTTAGACTTCTTTTCTCCCGGGCAGAGTAGACCGTATATCCAAACAGCTCACCTGTCTTAACAGATAATAGGAAAAAAGAAGGCTTGATGATGCCTATGACACAGCTGCCTGTCCATCTTTCAGGCAGCTGTACATATGCTCTATGTCTGCATATTCAGTACAACCCAGGCGGGGCTGTCCAGTCTCTCTGGTACCCAGGATGATTCCAAGCATCCTGTAATTTTTGAAATTTTAGGAGGGGGTTCTTTTCTATATAGTTTGAGCTCCACCAGGTTACAGCACCCACTGTCCCATTATACAGTTGCTGCCCTAAGCAGCTCAGCTTTCCTACCAGAACAGTGAAGACTTCCTTCTCTGGCCAAACAGTATTGTCTAATAATCAAAACCTTCAAAACCCAGAAACTGTTGGTTTGAATCCTTTAAACTGAGGTCAGGTCAGGGACAGGGTCAGAGGGTAGTAACTCACGGGCTTCCCATGGCCACCTGTCACCCATAGTCATCCCTCCATATACATAGCAAGAAGTGACATTGAGGGAATGGGCCACATTTTCAGCAAGTTGGAGGAACAAATTCTTTGTCTTTTTCGGAAGCTCTGGCATTGGTTCATTTAATCTCATAAAAGTGCTAGTACACTGTCCAGGCTGAGCGTTTCTGGATTTTTCCCTGACTCTGGATACTGACTCCAGGGTCACGTCCTTTTCCATCAATTCCTAGCACTACACTCTCCCCTTTTTCTCATTTGGGGTCTTGGGGGTTAGTAATTCTTAATTCTACTGGGTTACAATGTCCTGAGAATGCAGGGGACATTACCCCATGGAATGGTGTCCCTCCCTTTTACAAGGTGAACAGGATCATTTTTATCATTTTTCCAAATGGCCCAGGTGACTACATGACCAATAAGGGCAGTAGCACCAGTAGGTTTTCTGGAAGAGGTATTTATGCTCTTTTGCATAACTTTGTTCCCATCCGAGGGAACTACAGCCCCCTCTCCCCCACCCCCTACTGGAAGGATAGGCATTGATGGCCACACAGGCATCAAACCTTAGGGTGACCTGCTTCGGGCTTCTCTTCTCCTCTGTTTTAGCTATTAACTTAGTAGGGCTAGTCCATCGCCCTGTTAGGAGTTTAATTTTAAAAGTCGTATGTGTAGGGGACTCTGATAGATTGTAGCAGACATCAGGCTGTCCATCCCCTGGATTACACACCTCATACTGAGTACCGTTATGTAAACAGGTTCCCTTCTATGTCCCTGTGCACTCATAATAACTCTAGAACAAAAGAATGGCAGTAACTTTGTGTCCTACCTCAGTAACCTGGTGCACACACTGAGAGCAGTCTCCAAAGTTAGTTAATGTCCCTACTGTACAAGTCCAAATATTAAGAAGAGTGAGTCCCACGATGAACTTCCTCATGCTTCGGCCGTGCGTGGACCAGCCAGCTTCCAGGATGTAGCTGGAGCAAGGCTTGTTGTCCTTCTTAAGGTGATTCTGCAGTCATTGTCTGGGTCTGGTGTAGCTTCCCAAGTTTCAGCTGCTGCTGGTTTCACGTGGCTGTGGTGGATCCAGGCAGGGATTCCCTCTACCTTTATGGCTGTGGGAGTGGTCAGGATCACGGTCTGGGGTCCTTTCCGTCGTGGCTTCAGAGGGACTGCATTCCAGTCCTTTATCCACATGCGATCACCTGGTGAGAAAGGGTGAACTGGGGAGAATAAGCTTATAGGACATCTTTCATTTACCCAGGTTGAAATATCCTGAGTGATTTTCCCTGGAGCTTGTAACTGCCGTCCGAGCCTGATCTCTCCCCACTCCCGAGAAGTTCCTGGGAAGTGTCCGCAGTAAGGGAGGGGACCTATAAGACTTCATAGGGTGAATATCCTGTCCTCTTAGAGGGAGTGCATCTAATTTTGACTAACACCAAGGGAAGTGCCTGCACCCATTTTAATCCTGTTTCCTGACACACTTTCCCTAAGCTATTTTTGATGGTCCGGTTCATTCTCTCCACCTTTCTGGAACTCTGAGGTCGGTAGGCAGTGTGCAGTTTCCAGGTAATACCCAAGGTCATTGCTGTTTCCCGGACTAAATTTGCCACAAATGCTGGTCCATTGTCTGATCCAATGCACAATGGCAGTCCAAACCTAGGGATGAGATCTCGAAGCAGCACACAGGTTATTTCATGGGCCTTTTCAGTCCTGGTCGGGAAGGCCTCTACCCACCCAGAGTATAAGCACACCAGGACCAACAAATACTTCTGTCCCCCACACTTGGGCATCTCAGTAAAATCTACCTGGAGATCTTCAAACGGTGCTGCTCCGTAAGCTTGAATGCCAGGGGGAATAGTTGGATCTTGCCTCATGCTGTGCTGCCGACATGTAATGCATCGCTGCGTCACAGTTGTGGTCAGGGCTGATAAGTGTGAGATGTAAAAATACTGGCCTAATAATTTCTCAAGTGACTCTTGACCTAAATGAGTGGTTTCATGTACGGCCTGTACAACCGCTGCCCCCAATAGCTGCGGCATTACTGCTCTTCCATCTGGCAGTCGGATCCATCCCTCTTTAATCAGTTGCCCCCCTTCTGTCTGGAGAAAGTCCTTTTCGTCCTTAGAGTAAGTGGGCGCCAAGTCAGGTATCTGGGGAACCAGAGGGGCTGCAACTGCTGCTTGGTAGGGAGTAGACACTGCCTTATGAGCTGCTGAATCAGCTCGGGAATTTCCCAGGGCCACGGAGGTGTGGGCCCACTGATGTCCGCAGCAGTGCATGACCGCCACCCTCCAGGGCTTCCAGACTGCTTCTAGCAACTGCACAATTTCACGTCGGTACTTTATTTCTTTTCCCCCTGAATTTAACAGGCCTTTTTCTTTGTACAGTATTCCATGTACTTGGAGAGTTAGAAAGGCTATCGGGAATCAGCATAAATGTTTACAGCCTTATCAATGCTCAGTTCTGTGGCTCGGGTTAGAGCAATGAGTTCAGCCTTCTGAGTCAAGGTACCCTGAGGCAGTGGCTTGGCCTCGATTACCGTGTCCAGAGTCACGACTGCATAGCCTGCACACCTTTCCCCTCGTGGATTAACAAAACTGCTTCCATCCACATACAACTCCCAGTCTACTACCATCCATAGTTGATCCTGAAGATTGGGCCTGCTGGAATAAACTGAGTCCAATACTTCAACACAGTTGTGTTCAACCGGGCCTTCTGACATCGGGAGCAGAGTGGCGGGGTTTAAGGTGTTGCAGACCTCAATGGTGATGCAGGGATTTTCACATAGTAGGCTCTGGTATTTGGTTAGCCTAGCATTTGTTAACCAATGATGTCCTTTGGTATTCATTAGAGTCACTACTGCATGGGGTGCCTTGATATTTAAGTTCTGCCCCAGAGTTAGCTTATCTGCTTCTTGTGCTAGCAGAGCAGTTGCTGCCAGGGCCTTTAAGCATGGGGGCCATCCCTTGGAAACTCCATCCAGCTGCTTGGAGAGATAAGCTACAGATCTGGGCCAGGGTCCCACTGTGTTAGAACTCCAACTGCCACTTTTTCTCTTTCTGCCATATGTAACGTGAAGGGCTTTGTTAAATCAGGCAGCCCCAAAGCCAGAGCTGACATAAGTTTCACTTTCAGTTCCTGATAGGCCTGACGCTGCTGGGATCCCCATTCAAAGGGCTCCTTGTCTCCTCACTTTGTCACATCATATAGGGGTTTGGCCAGTACCACGACATTTGGAATCCACGATCTGCAGAAACCCACGGCTCCCAGGAACTCCCGCACCTGCCTTCTAGTCTCGGGTCCTGGCAGGTTGCAAATGACTTGTTTCCTCTCTGCTCCTAGGCTGCCGGATGGTGATGCCTCTCTGCTCCATCCCTGCTGGATGGTGAGCCCCAGATATCGCACTTGCTGTGGGCAAATCTAGGCTTTCTTTTTAGATGCTTCATACCCACAGTCCTCCAGGTGCCAAAGTAAGGCATCTGTTCCTTTTGTGCACCTGACTGCCGTGGGATGTCCCAATAAAAGGTCATCAGCATGTTGGAGCAGGATACAGCCTAAGTCCTTGGCTGGAAACTTTTGGAGGTCACAGGCCAGTGCCTCCCCAAAAACTGTGGGAGAGTTCTTGAACCCCTAGGGGAGCCGGGTCCAGGTGTACTGGGTGGTTACACCTGTTTCTGGATTTTCCCATTGAAAGGCAAATAGTTTCTGACTCTCTGAGGGCAGCCTGATGCTAAAGAAAGCATCCTTTAAGTCCAGGCAAGTGAACCAACTATCCTTCACTGGCAATAATCCCAGCAGTGTGTATGGGTTAGGCACAGTTAGGTGCAAAGTCACTGTGGCCTGATTAATCAGGTGCAAGTCCTGCACTGGCCTGTAGTCTTTGGTCCCCAGTTTAGCAACAGGCAAGAGGTGGGTATTCCATGGAGACTGGCAAGGAACTATAATTCCATAGTCCTTTAAGCACTTTAGATGGACCTGAATGCCTTCTAGGGCCACAAGGGGAACTGGGTATTGCTTCTGTCTAATCAGCTGAGCCCCAGGCTTGACCTCAATGAGCACAGGGGCCTGGTTGATTGCCAGTCCTGGCGGATTGTCCTCTGCTCAGACCTTAGGCCATCGTTTTGCTAAGGCAGGTCCTGTCTCCCAATCTGGTTCAGTTAAGAAGAGCCTCCACTCTTCTTCACGAGAAACCCCAAGGGCCATTATGACTCCAGTTTTAGGCAGTGCCGGCTGTAAGGTGCCACTGTCAGTGAAGGTGATGGTTGCTGATAGCTTACTGAGCAGATTCCTTCCTAGCAAGGGCAAAGGGCAATCAGGCATGTAGAAGAACTGGTGAATCACCTCCTGCCGCCCCGCCTCACAAGTCCGAGGCAAACAGAAAGACTGTTTCTCTGACATCCCAGTAGCTCCAACAATGTTGGTTGTTTCTTTGATAGGGGGGCTACAGGGGTGGTCACCACCAAATATTCGGCACCTGTGTCAGCAAGGAAGTCATGTCCTTGCTCCCCACTGTCATCCTGACCATGAGCTTTTTGGGAGCAATTGAGCCCGGTCCCCTTCAGTCCAGTGGCCCTTCCATTAGATTGAACAGAGCTCCTTCACTTTCATCTGAAGCCTTGGGCTTCAGATCTCCCTGTTTTCCTGTCAACTGGGGCACTTGTCCTTCCAGGGTCCCACTTCCTTACAGTAAGCACACTGGTTATGCTGCAGGCATGGGCGATTAGACGGGGTAGCCTTCCAGGAGCCCCTCCTTTCCCCGCCCTTTTGGGGGTACTTCTCTAATAGTGGCAGCTATCAAGTCAGCACTTCATCGAACTTGACGCTCGTTTTCTGTACGGCTTTCTCTACGGCTTACTGCGTCTCTGTTCACAAACACCTGGTTAGCTATTTCCAGTAACTGTGCAGTACTCATGCCCACAAATCCTGCCTGCTTCTGTAGCTTTCTCCTAATGTCTTCTGCACATTGACTAATGCCATATTCACCACGTGTTGGTTTTCGAGACTCTTAGGATCGAAAGGAGTATACATGTGATACGCTTCACATAGCCTTTCGTAGAACTGTGTCAGGCTTTCCTCTTTTCCTTGAATAACCTCAGAGACTTTATTGATGTTTGTAGCTTTCTGGGCTCTGTTTCTCAATCCTTCCGGTAAGGTCTCTCTGTACCAGATTAGCCTTTGCATGCCCTCCAGGGTGTTTGGATCCCACTGTGGGGTCAGTCCCTGGTAGCTGGGCCCTGACATACTCTTGGGGGTTCTGGTAATCTGCTGAAACATGATCCTCCAACCATTTAGAAGTGGCTTGGAGTACTCGCCGCCTTTCATCAGTGTTGAAAAGATACATAAGCAGCTGGTGGCGGTCAGCCCAAGTGGGGTTATGAGTCTGGACAGTAGTTTGCAGTAGGTCAATGAGAGCTTGTGGCTTCTTGGTATAAGACAGGGTGTTACTTTTCCAGTTGATAAGATCAGCTGAGGTGAACAGCAGGTATGTGAAAACACGTCTTTCCACCATGTGGCCATCCTCATCCACTCCTGTATACCTCTGCTCTCGTAAAGGCTTCTGTATCCCTGACTTGGGTCACAGACGTGCTGCTAGAGGGGGAGGTCCTCCCAGGAGTTGGGCAGCTAAGGGAGGAGTCCCTCCACATTCTTTCTTGTCTACCCTGGGTGGTTGGGGGTGTGCAATTCTAGCAGGGGTGCTGAGGTTTCAGGCCCAGGGGCAAGGACTCCTTCCTCCTGATAATGGGGAGGTATCACTGGCAAAGGCTCTTCTGCCATTGGATCTGTCAGGACCTTAGGAGTCTGCGTCTCTTGGCGGATGATGTGGGGTTTTTCCCTAGCTGCCTGCCCCTTGGCCATCAATACAGTTGCTGCTTGTTCTCTCAGCCTCTGTGGAGGGTTTAGGACTAGCTGCAGCCATGAATCTATGTACGGAAATTGATCGGGGAGTCCTGGCTTGCATGTGACCTTATGCCATACTTTGGAGACAAGAGACCTGTCTAGGCTTCCCTCTGAGGGCCAATCCAGCCCAGATGGTGGCCAGTCTACCTCAAAGTCCTCAGCTTTCCTGGTGTCATAGTCACTCCATAATCCCCACTAAATCTCTTCTTGAAATTTTTCGGCATGGTCCCCAGAGGAGTAGGCTTGCTATGAGTGTGACCCATGTTTTTTGCACAGAAAACAGTACTCACAGGCAGTAAAGAGAGTCTTACTCCATCCTCAGTTTCTCCCACCCTACATGGTGTGACACACTCTCTTTCACTTTCACTTCAGGCTGGTAGAACAGTCTCCCTCTTGTGAGTGTTTCAGGCACTGCTTGGCATTGGAGAGTTCGTTACTCCTCCCATAATACCTAGATTGCGAGGGCACCTCCTTCTAGCTGTATTCAGATTGCCCCTAATCCCAGCCGGCCCCACAGTTTGCTCGGAGCTTACAGTACCCTCTAACGGACCTGCCGCTCTCAAATTTCACGGCTGGTGAGTCCAGTTGGACCCCTCCAATCACTCACACAGTCATACACCTCTCACCACCCAAACTGAAACCAGAAGCAAGACTTCCAAGGTTAGTTACAGACAGAGAGATAGCTGAGTTCAGACGTGCCGAATTCGGCATATGTGGGTGATCATGCCACGCTTCCACCTAAAGAATGTGGGCAAGTTTCCCAGGACTGGTCCTACCATGTTTCTGTCGTCCAGACTGCCAGTGCCAGTTCATTCCCGGTGTTCAGCCTCTGCATAGATCCGCCGCGGGGGCCTGCCTTGCCCCGCTCTGGCAAAGCGTTCCACTGGGGAGAATACCTATCCAGGAGTGCTCTCAGGACCCGCATTGCCCAAGCGGGCTGGAGTCCCCCGCTGGGATGCCCCACAAGGCAAGGCAAACTGTCTAAGAGGTTGTCTCGGTTGTCTGCCAACTGCAATCGTTTCCCTGTCAGGGAACCAAGAAATGTAGCAGGACATACCGCAGACAAAACCTCTTGGACACCAGGTTTGTGGAGGAAGTGGCTTTTCAGTCAGCTGGGAGTCTCAGCAGACTTGCATCTCAAGAACTGAGCTCCCCGACTAGAAAATCCTGGCCTCTTTTAAAGGCTTACAATCTTAGAGGGTACATGTGAGAGGGTTGTGATTGATGAGGTAAGCGAGGGGTACGTGACTTAGGTGGAGTCTAATCGTGATTAAGCAAGAACAATGCCTTCCAGAAAAGATTCCTCCATACCATGTCTGTGATCTATAGACAGGATAGGAGCTAGGGAGCGGGGTTTCATCTTTAACCTCCAGGTCTGGTTACTGGCACCAGTATTGTCTCCTTCACTGACCTTGTGCTTTCTATTTTCACTTTTACTTCTCCTTAGTAATTATTTTAAATGTAAATAGATTAAACTCCCTAATCAAAATACATAGAATTGCTGAATGGATTCTTTTTAAAGACCCAACTCTATGGGTCTTTAAAATTAAGAATACACATAGACTAAAAATGAAAGGATGCAAAAAAAGTATTCCATGTAAATGGTAACAAAAAGCACGGATGGCTATTCTTACATCAGACAAAAGAGATTTTAACTCAAAAACCGCCACAAGAGACAATGAAGAACATTATATAATGATAAAAGAGTCAATTAACCAGGAAGATATAGCAATTATAAATATATATGTACCAAGATCAGAGCACCTAAGTATATAAAACAATGAATGACAGAATTGAAGGGAGAAATAGACAACAGTAATAGTAGGAGATTCTAATACCCACTTTTAATAATGGTTAGAACCTTCATAGAAAAGATCAATAATGAAACAGAAGACCTGGCCAGGCGCAGTGGCTCATACCTGTAATCCCGATACTTTGGGGGGCCAAGGCGGGTGGATCATCTGAGGTCAGGAGTTTGAGACGAGCCTGGCCAACATGGTGAAACCCCATCTCTACTAAAAATACACAATTAGCCAGGCTGTGTGGTGTGTTCCTGTAATCCCAGCTACTCAGGAGGCTAAGGAAGGAGAATCAGTTGAACCCAGGAGGCGGAGTGTGCAGTGAGCTGAGATTGTGCCATTGCATTCCAGCCTAGGCATCAAGAGTGAAACTCCATGAAAAGGAAAGGAAAGAAAAAAAGAAAAGAAACAGAGGACCTGAACAACGCTATAGACCAAATGGACCTAAAAGACATATACAGAACATTCTGCCCAACGGCAGCAGAACACACATTCTTCTTAAGCATGAATGAAACATTCTCTAAGAAAACTCACAGGTAGGTCACAAAACAAGTCTTAACAAATTTAAGACAAGACACCAAGTATTTTTTCTGGCCATAATGAAATGAAATTAGAAATCAAGACAGGAAGAAAACTGGAAAATTCACAAGTATGTGAATTAAGCAACACATTCTTGAACAACTAATGGGTCAAATAAGAAATAAAAAAGGAAATTAGAAAATATCTTAAGACAAATGAAAACAACACCATGTACCAAAACTTACAGGATCCAGCCAAAACATTACTAAGAGGGAAGTGTAAACAGGTAAATGCTTACATTAAAAAGGAATAAAGGTTTCGAGTCAGCACCCTAACTTTTACATCTTAAGGAACTAGGAAAGAAGAACAAACTAGGCCTAAAGTTAGCAGAAGGAAGAAAATAATAGAGATTAAAGCAGAAACAACCAACAACAAAAAAAAAAAAACAGAAAACAATTTTTAAAAATCAAGAAAACTAAGAGTTGTTTTTTTGAAAATATCAACAAAATTGATAAGCCTTTAGCTAAACTGAGAAAAAGAGATATGAATCAAATAAAATTAGAAATGGAAGAGGAGACATTATAATTGACGCCACAGGAATAAGAAGGATTTTAAGTCTACTATGAACAATTATAGGCCAATAAGTTGGATGGCGTAGAAGAAACAAATTCCTTTTAACACATAACCTTTAAGGCTGAAGTTGCCGGGCATGGTGGCTCACGCCTGTAATCCCAGCACTGTGGGAGGCTGAGGCGGGTGGATCACCTGAGGTCAAGAGTTCGAGACCAGCCTGACCAATATGGTGAAACCCCGTCTTTAAAAAAAAATTAAAAAAAAAAAAGGCTGAAGTCATGAAGATTTCAAGAAAATCTGAGCAGACATAAGGGACTTGAATCAGTAATTAAAAACCTTACAACAGGGAAAACATAGGACCAGACAGCTTAACGAAAGAATTAAACTAAACATTTAAGAAAGAATTAATACCAATCTTTTCATAATCTCTTCTTAAAAAAAAAATGAGAAAACTTCAAAACCCATTCTTGAAGGCCAAAAACCCTGATACCAAAGCCAGACAAAGATACTACAAGAAAAGAAAACTACAGGCCAATATCTCTGATGAACATAGATGCAAAAGAATGAAGGTAACTTCTTTACACTGTGAATGGGCAAAGAAATCCAGTGAGGACAATGTTATCTATTTCAACTATGTCCGCATTTCTTCACTTGTCTTGATATTAAATAAGGGCTCACAGTGACTATGTGAAAACTTTGGTACAATGGTTGTGGCTGCAGTAAAACTATAACATACACACATAACCTCAAATAGATTCATTTTAAATGAAGAAAAGTAACAATATAGTCTATTTTAAAAAATACTTCAAAAACATTTTTCTGGATTAAATCTGTGGCCACTTCATTGTTCCTGTATCCCTAAAGCATTCTTAAAATTAATCAGTGAGGTTTCTTCCATCTAATTACATGAACTTTGTCGCATGATGTCACATGCTAGCTAACTGCATGAGTGGTGCAGCTGCTCGAATCCACCAAACATAAAAAATGCTAAAGTTATTATCAGAAGAGTGGTAGGTAAGAATTCTACTTTGCAAGTTGATGAAACTACACCAAAGGTCTTCTACTTGGAACAGGTACATTTTCTTCCTTTTTTTTTTTCTTTTGAGATGGAGTCTCGCTTTGTTACCCAGACTGGAGTGCAGTGGTGTCATCTCGGCTGACTGCCACCTCCACCTGGGTTCAAGTGATTCCCCTGCCTCAGCCTCCTGAGTAGCTGGGACTACAGGCACGTGCCACCACGCTTGGCTAATTTTTGCAATTTTGGTGGAGACGGGGTTTCACCATGGCCAGGCTGGTCTCGAACTCCTGACCCCAAGTGATCCACCTGCCTCAGCCTCCCAAAGTGCAGGGATTACAGGCATGAGCCACTGCACCCAGCCTGTTTTCTTTCTTTTAAAACGAGAATAACGAGGCAAAATATTTGAGTGATAACAAATAACACAAAAGTACAACTCTTGGAGGAAAAAATCTGACATTTACCAACAGTTTTGGGGAGGTGACACATCAACACTTAAATGATACAATCCATCACATGAATCTGTAATGTGTCTATGTCAGGCAGAACCTCTCCACATTTGGGGCAGGAATGAATTGGAATATTCCGCTGTTGCCGCCAGTCCCGGTCCTCAGCTCCTGAGAATAAGTATGAAATGAAATATCATTCCATTAGTTCTATTTTGCAGGCAGTTTTGTTTGTTTCACTTGAAGAACAGATGGTGAGCATTAACATCAGTTCAACTTTGTATTCAATACATAGTGGGACATGAGCGCAGGTGTTTGGTCTTTAACTGAAGGCATCACGATGCACATAGAGAAAAATCTCTCCAAATGATACCTGCTTCCCTATTATTTTAGAATTTTTTTTTTTTCTTTCTGAGACAGAGTCTCACTCTGTCATCCAGGCTGGAGGGCAGTGGCATGATCTCGGCTCACTGCAACCTCCACCTCCTGCGTTCAAGTGATTCTCTTGCCTCAGCCTCCTAAGTAGCTGGGATTACAGGTTTATACCACCACACCCAGCTAATTTTTGTATTTTTAGTAGAGATGGGGTTTTGCCATGTTAGCCAGGCTGGTCTTGAACTCCTGACCTCGTGATCCACCCACCTTGGCCTCCCAAAGTGCTGGGATTACAGGTGTGAGCCACTACACCTGGCCTATTTTAGGATTTTTTTCTTTTCCTTCCTTATTTCCTTTCCTCCCTCCCTCCCTCCCTCTCTTCCTCCCTTCCTTCATTCCTTTTTTTTTACACATGGAGTCTTGCTCTGTCTCCCAGGCTAGAGTGCAGTGACTCAATCGTAGCTCACTACAGTCTCTCACTCCTGGGCTCCAGTGACCTCCTGCCTCAGCCTCCTGAGTAGCTGGGACTATAGGCACACGCCACCACACCTCGCTAGTTTTTAAATTTTTTGTAAAGATGGGATCTCACTATATTGCCCAGGCTGATCTTAAACTCCTGGCCTCAACTGATCTTCCCATCTCAGCCTCTCATGTACTGGGATTACAGGTGCAGTGGTGCATTCATTTAGGATTGAAACTGTATTCCAGTTTCTAGTTATGTGAAAATACATGGTTTCAGTTCTAGGTACAGGATATTGCATGTTCTAGTGAACGCTAGGATATCTGAGTGAAAAAAAGGGATGAATGAGGATATAAGCAAAAAGGGAGGGAATGTAAGAAGGAAATCCAGAGCCCAGGAGAGGTTTCCTGGAACAAGGTATACCTTCCCAGAAGCAGAGGCAATCATCTCATTTGTTAGCAGATGCTTTTGAGTCCTCCGGGATGTATGAGAGACACTGCTGTGTGCTGGGAGACAGACGTGGTGGAAAAGCCAGGCGAGAGAAGTGGCAGCAGTGGCATGACAAGGTGTCAGACACTAGTGTTAGGCCAGGTGAGGGTTGGGTGCAAGGGCATCCATGTGAGAAAGAGAAGGGCCCCTGGTTTAGATCTTGGTGCAGAAAGGCCTCCTAGATGAGACCAATTAACTAGAGAGGGGCATTGAGAATGAACAGGAGTTATCTAGATAAAGTTAACGAGGAGGAATGAATGAACAATGCGGTCATTTCCCCTAGTTCTGGAGTTGTACTGAGGTTCAAGCCTCAATTAGACCATGTGTGAAATAAGCCCTGACTCTAGGTAGGTCCTGATTCCATACAAACTGTGACTGATGCAGGACATTTTCTGGCTCCCAGGCATCTCTCTGTTCCGACCTTTCTGGACCAATGCAAACCATCTTAGTTTTTTGGTCTCAGCCTAGACTTTGGCCTTCAAAATGTTTGTTTTTGGAGGCAACCTTTATTTGCTTCTAAGTATATTATTTGAATGTAGTAACATGTATGAATATTTGAGATTGTGTTCAGCAGCCTTAAGAAGCATTTCTGAAGAGATATATATTGATCATAAAGCATGATTTCTAAAGCAGGGAGCTTTCTAATCACCACCCTGCCAGAGACGAAGGGTCAGGATCCGGGGCTGCCTCTGCTATCCCACTCCCAGCATAAACAGTGGCTCTTACACAACCCAGAGGACTCAAAAGTATCTGCTGAATAAATGAGACCATTGCCTCTGCTTCTGAGAAGGCACATTCTGTTCTAGCAGAGCTCTCCTGGGCAGGTGGATCACTTGAGGTCAGGAGTTTGAGACCAGCCTGGCCAACAAGACAAAACCCCGTCTCTACTGAAAATACAAAATTAGCTGGGTGTGGTGGTGCATGCCTGTAATCCCAGATACTTGGGAGGCTGAGGCTGGAGAATTACTTGAACCTGGGAAGCAGAGGTTGCAGTAAGGCGAGATCATGCCACGGCACTCCAGCATGGGCTACAGAGTAAGACTCTATCTCAAAAAAAAAAAAAAAAAATGGAATTTAAAGAACAACCAGTTTCACATGAAATTTAAGATGGCATCCTAAGGCCAAACTCTTCTTAGTGGCATTTCATTAACTTTTTTAAAATTTTTTATTTTTTAGCTATGTCAGTCATTGATCCTTTGAATTTTATTTTATTTTTTCATACCTAGAATCAAGGATAATACTTCCCTTTCAGTGATTTACTGTAAGACAATGATTTTATTGTAAACTAGAGAACATTATTATTAGTGTATTAAAACCATGTAATAGATATAGCACCATACTTTTAAGACAATTCATGGATCAATTTCACGGATCAATTTCACTTGGGTTTGGGGGAATTAAAATCTAGATATATTACATAATTAAATAACAATCTATTCTATGCAGTAATGTGTAGTGGTCAGAGTCAGATAACCTTGGATGCCACTTCCAATCTACCTTGAACTAGCTTTGCCATCCTGGGCTATTTAACTCTGTCAAGTTTCAGCTGTCTTCTGTAAGGAGGCAGTAATATAAATCTCCTAGAATTTTGTGAGCTCAAATGAGACAAAATGTACAAAGTGAGATCAGCACAGTGCCCACACATAGTAAATGCTCAATAAATGGTGACATTATTATGTAACACCAGGTAGTGGGTGAAAATACTGTTCCAAGGGAGCACATCATTGAATAAAGTACTTAGGCCACACGCAGTGGCTCATGCCCATAATCCCACCACTTTGGGAGGCCTAGGTTGGCAGATCACCTGGGGTCAGGAGTTTGAGTCTTCTGGCCTGGCCAACATGGTGAAACCCTGTCTCTACTAAAAATACAAAAATTAGCCAGGCATGGTGGCATGCCCCTGTAGTCCCAGCTACTCAGGAGGCTGAGCCAGGAGAATCGCTTGAACCCGGGAGGCAGAGGTTGCAGTGATCTACGATCACACCACTGCACTTCAGGCTGGGCAACAGAGTGCGAACCCTGTCTCAAAATAAAAATAGAAATAAAAATATCTACCTAGAACACATAAACACCTATAAAATAGCAGATAGGTACTAACATAGAGGAATAAAGTACTTTGGAAGTTCAAAGTGGAAATGGTTCATGGAGACGGAGTTTGAAATAGATTGTAAAGATGGGGTAAGAGGTCCTGGAGAGAGACTGGAGGAAGACAGAAATATGCATAAGAAAAGGGCATCTATGTGAAGGGCACTGCATAATAAAATACTTGCAAGCACAGGCTTAGGACAAGTTCAAGGGGATGAATCAGTCTGGCTAATATCTGTAAGAGAACACAGTGAGATATGGCTTAAAAGTGTGGCTGCAGGCTGCACACAGTGGCTCAAACCTGTAATCCCAGTACTTTGGGAGGCAGAAGCAGGTGGATCACTTGAGGTCAGGAGTTCAAGACTATCCTGGCCAACATGATAAAACCCCATCTCTATTAAAAATACAAAAATTAACTGGGCATGGTGGTGCACGCCTGTAATTCCAGCCACTTGGGAGGCTAAGGAAGGGAAATCACTTGAACCTGGGAGGTGAAAGTTGCAACGAGCCGAGATCTCGCCACTGCGCTCCAGCCTAGACAACAAAGTGAGACTCTGTCTCAATAAAAAAAAAAAAAAAGGAAGAAAGAAAAAGTGTGGCTATGCCAGGCACCCTCTGGCAGGGTGAAGAGTCTGAGTCTGGTCTGGATTCAGTGGGTAATGGATGGAGATGGGAGTGCTATGGAAATGAGACTGATGGGTGCTACATTTTTGGTGCCTTGATTTGGAATCCATTGTATAGAATGAAGTGGATTTTTCCTTCAAGCATCTTTCTCATAGGGTAGCTATTTCCTGAAAATCCAGGATCACATGGGACTCACCTCTCTGAACGAGATAAGCCTGCTGGTCAGCGTCACTTGTTCTCGCCCCGTGACGGCTCTGCATCTCCATCAAGGACTGCCTGCTGGGATGAAAAGCAACACTACATGTGACATTCTACAACCCTGAAACGTGACAACATTAAGCAGACAGTAAACAGAAGCAGGGGAGAAAAAGAGTCAAACTATACCCCCAAGGTTCATAAAAAACCAGAGTAATTTTAGTTTTAAATACTACTGGCACTAGGAGACTAAGCTGTGAAAGTAAATAATTACGGTTAAAAACATCAGGAAATAACCAAACTATCATCAGTAGGAAACAGATTAGAAAGGAGTGGCATGTATATAAATCAAAATACTCACAGCAATGAAGTATAATAAATTACATCTGCACATATCAACATAGAGCTTAAAAATCACAACATTATGTAAAGTAGGTTGCAGAACAATACCTATAGTGATGATTTTGCAACTTAAACACAGAGAAACCAATATTATCTGGTTTTGAGATATGATATAGGTGTGTTTATAATATGTAAAAAGTATAAAACAGATGGTGAAGCTACCCACCAAATTCCTCACAGCACGAGGTAAAGGAAGAAATGAATACAATGATGAATGGGAAACAAAGGAGACTTCAACTCTTGTCTACAACTCCCTTTTCTCCTTTCATAAAAAAAATACTTGAAGCAAATAAAAGCAACTGTCAATGCCGGATGGAGTATATACCAGAGTTTATTTTATTCTCTGTGTTTTGCTGTGTTTTAAAACTTTCTCAAAATAAATTTCTAAAAGTCAGAAGTAATTTTTGGCAGTATTTTTTAAAAGAGTATTAAGGAATTTAAAGTGCTATGAATATTTCATCCATGATGATGGCAAGAAAGGTCACTGGGATATGTAACGTTACTGTTTTTCCAGCTTATCTAAAAGCAGAGAGCTTGATCAAGCTCCCAGAGTCTCTGTCAAGCTTTCCCGTAAGACAGACTAAGTGTTGGGAACATGATCACGTGAATAAGTGAAGCAATTGTTATTATTATTTATTTTTCAGACGGGGGTCTCGCTCTGTCATCCAGGCTAGAGTGTAGTGGCGCGAACACAGCTCATTGCAGCCTCAACCCACACAGAGCTATTCTCATAGTTCAAATCAGAAACGTCTTTGGGCAGGCACCCTCTTCTACAGCCCATGCTGATGTGAGCTCTGGGTCCTCCTGTCTCTTTTTCCTTACCTGCCTCCATCTTCAAAAACATCATTCTCTTTCAGCAGAACTGCCAGCTGCAATGCCAGTTGCTCCTTTTCCTCATGAATTTTCTCTCTCGCTGCTCTTTCAGCATGAAAATCAGAACAGTAAACTTCCATCTGTTAGAGGAAAAAAAGATACAGACATGAGTACCTAGAAGACTGCGGATTCTCTACAGTGCACCTGTTTATGCGGTGAGTAGGTAGTGCTGTATCCTACCATAGCCCTTGTGAATCATAGATACATATTCCTGCTAGAAAACAGTATAATGACCATGACTTTCCAGGTACATTCCAATAGTAGATACAAGCTGTGTTTATGTGTGTGCTTTAAACAACGCAAATCCTGCAACTACACTGATGTAAGTGGCTTAAATACTGTTCAGCAAAATTATTTGGACTTTTAGGTAATAAACAATTCAGGATCAACTTAATATAGTAAATGGCTTATTCATTCTGCCAGGTATATTTATGAAGGCTGGTCTTAAGCTACATTTAAAAGGAGAATCATCACAAATAGATGCTATTTATTAAATTCCAAACATGGGGCCAGGCATGGTGGTTCACGCCTGTAATCCCAGTACTGTGGGAGGCTGAGGTGGGCAGATCACCTGAGGTGAGGAGTTCGAGACCAGCCTGGCCAACATGGTGAAACCCCGTCTCTACTAAAAATACAAAATTAGCCTGGCATGGTGGCACATGCCTGTGATCCCAGCTGCTTGGGAGGCTGAGAGAGGAGAATTGCTTAAACCCAGGAGGCAGAGGCTGCAGTGAGCTAAGATCACACCACTGCACTCCAGCCTGGGCAACAAAAGCGAAACGCAATCTCAAAAAGGAAAAAAAAAAAATTCCAAACATTTGTGAGGTCGTATGTTAGGTGCTTTACATGTACTATCTTATTTTACCTTATGAAAAATGCTGAGAATATAGAATTGCTATCCTCATTTTACAAACTTAATGGCTCTTAATCTTGGGGAAAATGCGGCCTGATAATCAGCACTTGAACCAGACAGAAGACCATTTCCCATGGACTTTTCCATATTCAATCCACGTCCCATGTGTGGTCACCAGCCTCCTAAAATGGCTCCAGTGATCCTCACCTCTTCCTATTCATCACCTTGTGTGTTTCTCTCCCACAATGAATAGGGCCAACCTGTGTACCCTCTAGAATATTGCAGAAGTGATGGTGTATGGCTTCTGAGACTAGGTCACAAAAGACACTGTTGTTCCTGCGTTGCTCTTTGTTGCTTTGGGGAAAGCCAGCTGCTTTGAAATGAGGGTGCCCAAGCATCCCTCTGGAAGGGACCACATGGTGAGGAACTGAGGCTTCCTGCTGACAGCCTGGGCAACATGGCAAAACCTCACCTCTACTAAAAATACAAAACAATAGCTGGGCATGGTGACATGCACTTGTAGTTCCAGCTACTCAGGAGGCCGAAGCATGAGGATCACTTGAGCCCAGGAAGTTGAGGCTGCAGTGAACCATGATCATGCCACTGCACTCCAGCCTGGGTGACAGGAGTCAGACCCTGCCCAAAAAACAAAACAAAACAATACAACATTTTAAAAATCAAATAATTTTAAAAAATTATAAATAACAAAACCGTTAATAGTGTTTTAATATTTAACGGTGTCAGCTAATTGACTGAACTGACAATACCAATTCCATTGGTATTAGAATTTAATACTAATTTTTAACTTTCTATGTTTAAAACTAGTTTTTTCTTTTCAAATTTGCTGGTTCTGAGATATAAATTATTACCCCATTATTTTAAAAGTAAGATTAATAAAAATCCAAATATTCTATCAAAACTATAATTTCTTAAAAGTATGTAATAAAGAGATCATTTTGAGGGATTTCCTATTAATTGGGAGTGGTTCAGCATCTCACAGTGTCGGTGATGGATCATGGGTGTTTTGGAGTATGACTTAAATTGGTTTACTCTTTCTTCTATCACTTGCTAGCTTTGAATCAGTAAGAACGGGTCTTGTTTTGTTCATTCCTATATCCCTGGCAGTAAGAACAATGCCTGACATATTATAAGTGCTCAAAAAATGAGTTATTGAATGAATGAGCAAGAGTATCCATCAAGAGAAAACAAATGTCTATGTCTAGAACGGGCAAAAATACGTGACTCCAGAAGAGGGGAAGAACCCAAAATCAAGAGTCACCCAAGCAAGGGAATACTGTGAAGAGCTGAGAATGCAGGCTGAGGCTCTATTAAAGCTGTAAGTAGCAGTCAACTGCCCGCATTTCACAGGGATCAGCCACTCTGGGCAGCTGGTGATAATGAGTCTGTATGTAGGGAATAACAAACTGCTGACATGATTATATTAAAAATAATATGTTTACCTTCATCAGATTGGCCAAAGTCTTTAAAATAATACAAGAATGTGAGGATATAGGAGTGCTTATCCTTTGGTGGGAGTTTAATTTTGGTTAGGCATTTTTGGATAATATTTATTGAACTGAAAAATGGACATAACTTGGTAATATTTATTGAACTGAAAAATGGACATAACTTATGATCCTACCATTCAATTTCTGTACCTTAATATAGATTCCACAAATGCACAAAGACATATAAGAATATTCATTTGAGCATCCTTGGCAACAGCAAAAATATTGGTACAACCAAATGGCCACTAATGGAGAACTGGCTAAATCTATCGTGATAATACACACTTTGTAAAAGTTAAACATAAATTAACAAAATAAATAAATGGTAAATAATATGAAGAGATGTCCATGCTACATCATGAATGAAAAAGTTGTAGTACAAAAGACATAACATGATCCCCTTTTTAATGAAGCCCAAAATCAAATAAAAACAGAAGAAATTTTGTTTTATAATGAGTAGCACTATTTATATGACTTAAAATAAATTTAAAATATTTCAGTACCTAATGATCCTAAAACTACCTCTGACATATCTAGTTACTTAAAAAGAAAAAATGTTGGTCCCTTTTTTTGTCATTTGACACCTCAGGAAGGATATATTCTCCTTCATAAATTCTCCTCCATTCGCTAATACTCCACTCGATAGTGTCAAGAGTGGGCTGAAACAGTCACAACAAGCCAATCTTACATAAATTCTTCCAGAGAACAGAAGAAGAGATGTACTTCAACTTGTTTTTATGAGGTCTGTATCAAAACCTGACAAGGACATTCATAAAAGGAAAATTCTAGGCCAATCTTACTCAAGGATATAGATTTTAAAATCCTATGCAAAATATGAGCAAACCAAATCCAGCAATATATAGTCAAGAGATGCAAAGTTTGTTTAATATTAAAAAATCAGGCCAGGCACAGTGGCTTATGCCTATAATCCTAGCATTTTAGGAAGATAGGATGGGAGAATCGTTTGAGCCCATGAGTTGGGGACCAGCCTGGGCAACATAGGGAGACCCTGTCTCTACAAGTAATTTAAAAACTAGCCAATGGTGTGCACCTGTAGTCCCAGCTCCTCCGGAGGCCCAGGTGGGAGGATCACTTGAGCCTAGGAAGTCAAGGCTGTGGTGAGCTGTGATTGCACCACTGCACTCCAGCCTGGGTGACAGAATGAGACCCTGTCTGAAAGAAAGTAAAAATGAAAAAAAAAAAAATTGGCAGGGCACAGTGGCTCACTTCTGTAATTCCAGCACTTGGGAGGCGGAGGTGGGAGAAGTGCTTGTCCCTAGGAGTTCAAGACCAGTCTGGGCAACATGGTGAAACCCATCTCTACAAAACAGACAAAAAAATTAACCAGGTGTGGTGGTACACACCTGTGGTTCTAGCTACTTGGGAGGCTGTGGTGGGAGGATCACCTGAGCTCAGGGAGGTCAAGGCTGCAGAGAGCTGTGGTTGTACCACTGCACCCCAGCCTGGGTGACAGAGTGAGACCTTGTCTCTAAATAAATAAATAAAATCAAGGTAATTTATCAGATTAAGAAATTAAAGTTAAGCATATAATTAACTGATTACAGCATTAAACAAGAGAAAACATGACCCAAAGAAAATTCAACATTCAGTCAATATAATGATTTTAGGCAAAAAAAAAAAAAAAAAAAAAAGGAAGGAGATTTTGTTAATATGATAAGTGAAATCCACTAAAAGCCCAAGCATCACATACTTAATGATAAAATGTTGATAGCATTGCCTCTGAGACTAGGAGCAAGGCAAGCCTGCCTGCTATCTCTACTATTATACAATGTTGTAGTGGGGGAGTCATAGTAAGTGCAATAAGACAAAAAAAAAAAAAAAAAAAGACTAGAAGGGAAAAAATAAAACTATTATTCAAATAAAGTGATTATTAATGTACAGAGTCCAAAAGATTATTTAAAAATATTAGAATTAAAATGTGAGTTGAGAAAGTTTGCTGCATACAAA